>RWJK01000365.1:0-59273 GCA_004335835.1 Scenedesmus sp. ARA3 | reverse complement strand
ATACATATTGCCGGACATGGGGAGCACCAGACGGCTGAGTGCCCGTGTCCACCTTAGTGACTGTGGCCGTCTACTGTAACTGTTGTAATACATATCCAAATGATGTTGCTGGATTGTAGTCACAGCTGTGCCAGACCTCAAGGTGATGGCAGTCTGTTGTAACCGGTGTACTACATATGTGACTGTTGCTGCTGGATTACCTTCACAAACAACGCTGTACCTGAACCAACTGTGATGTGTTTTGTAACATACACTGTTAACAGCAACGTTGCTCGCTGCTGCTCTGTAACACGCGAGCGTCCTTGTCATGACTGGAACCTACACCACGGTCTACCCAGGACTACTTGAAGGCGGGGGGCAGGGGTCACAGGTGGTCCCGCCATTTGACCCCTAACGACCCTGCCCTGTAACCTTCTCTGTGCCTACAGGTGAGAACTTCGCATGATGCTATGGTGCCGGGCAGCTGCCCGGCTGCAGCCGTGCCTACATGAGCAGCCCACCACTCGGAGTGCCAGGAGACTTTGGCGGGGGTCTTCTGGCTCAGCATTGCYTGAAGGTGCGCAGCTGTGCATGACCAGCGTGCTTCGGCATCCTGGCTTTGTCTAGAATTCGTCATTTTACATGTGCCCCTCCAGCTTTCAAACCCTATGCGCGTAATTGTGGAGATTTAGAATGGCAACTGGGGGACATCATGGGTGTTTTCTTTCAGTTTAGTTGTTTCATGCTACACCCTCTCGTCTGACAGTTCCGCCCGTATACTTCGCGCCAAGTTCAGGCGGTCACCGCACGCACATAAACACAATTCGCCTGCAAGTCAGACATAATCAAATATTGTAGGCAGCGTTTTGAAATTGATTGCTTGTAAGGTTCTGCATGCTGTGGGCTCGACGCACCCATGCAGCAGCAGCATGCTTGGAAAAGTGTTGACACCAGCGGGCCCACGCCCCAAAAGCAAAGGCAGGCACCTCGACATGCACCTTTACCGGACAATGGGCTGAGCAGGCCTCAGAGCAAGAAGCAGCATGCACCACATCCATACCTGCCTTGCACAGCTGCCGCAGCAGGAACACAGCAACACACCGACCCTGATGGTGCAGAGCAGTGCAACCTCAGGGAGACAGTTGCGGCTGAGAGCAATCGAGTGAGCAGCAAGCACCAACATTCAGGCGATACGAGGCCATCCACATCAAGCAAACTCAAAACAAGCAACCTGACTGCAGCACCAGCTGCAACAGCACAGCATGCCCAGGCAGCGCTATGCCGGCCGCTGATTTCCCACCACCAGCAGCTGCAGCGGCAGAAACCTGCAGATACTCAAAGCAGAACAGCCGCAAACGTGGCTGCTGCGAGCACTGCGAGCGATGCCCATCCTGCAAGCACCAGGCGCTTGAGCAGCCCCCCAGCTCAGGCTGTGCCCAGGACAGCGCAGCAGCAGGCGCTGTCACCGTACCTAGCAGCCCTGCCAGTTACAGCAAGGTACGTGCATCAGTTAGGCGCTGTGTTGATGTTTCCGGCAAGCACGGCTACAGTCAGGCCGCTTGCAGCGAGGCTGATGCCGCAGCTGCATGCTGTGCAAGTGGCACCCACTGCAGCATGCAGGCAACCCCTCTGCAGACAGCCAGCTGCTCGTGCTGCACCTCGTTGTGCTCATGGCGAAGCAAAAGAAAAGCTCTACCTTTGGCTTCGCCAAAGTGCTTCGCCAAAGGGTTTGTAGCTCAATTGGTAGAGCACCGATGCCCCTGCTTTGGTTATTATGCTGCTGCAGGCGCCCCAGGAGCCCTGGAGGCCCCAGGCCAGCCTCCCCTCTGTCAGGGCTCAGCAGAGCAGCACGCAATGGCACCCCCAGCACACTCAGCACCATACTGGCTGCTGCATCCGCAGAGGGCAGCACCGGCTGCAGCCTGCAGCACGGAAGCAGAGCAGGGCTGCAGTCCGCAGCTGGCAGGAAGCGCCCGCACCAGCAGCAGCGGGGCCGCAGCTTGGCTGCCTTTCACATCCAGGTCAGCTATGGGCCACAGCTGGGGGGTGCTGCACAGGAAAAGGCAGCAGCAGCACTACCACTGACTGCACAGCAGGCAGACTGTACCCAGCAGCATGGCCAGGCAATGCCGCCTGGCCTTGTGTCAAACAGCTGCCCTGTGCCAGCCCACAGCACCAGCATTGCAGGGGTTGCAGCACCCCACAGTGCACACGCTGCAGGAGGCGCAGCAGCAGCAGCAGGTGATGATGCTGCTGTTCCTGCAGGCTGCGCTGATGCTGCGGAAAGGAGCATCGCCAATGAGGCTGGTGTCAGCACAGCTGCTGGCGGTTGCGAAGCTGGCGGTAGCTGCAGTGAGGGCACTGAGCAGGGCCTAGGCATGATGCTGTCAGAGTACATCCTGCAGATGCACACAACGCCTGTGGCGTGCAACTCTGTCTCAGGTGCGCTGGCTGCTTGGCCTGGGCTGCATGGCGTGGGGTGAAGCGGAGATTTGGTTATGCGGACATCTAAATCCGTTTGTATACATCTTGCAGCTTGAAGTGCAGCCGTTCAACATCAGCCCCATTAGCAATGTGAGTGGTGTGCATCTTCAAGATGCGCCGAGTTGCTGCAAGGGCAGGACCATAGCGTTGACTGACACCAATGCAAGCTCTCGCATAAGTTGTTGATTGTTCACACTGGCACATGATGTCGCGCATATGTGGGCCACTGCTGTATCCCGCATCTGCCGCAGGCCTTGGCGATGATAGCGACTGTGAAGAAGACTACGAACCAGCGCAGCACAGCAGCAGGCATGGCGTCAGCACATACAGCGGGCAGGGCAGCATCCTGGCCAGCTGGGGCTTGATGTGGGCAGCGTCGGCAGCAGCGCCGCAGTCGATGTGTGGTGATGACGATGTAGATGAAGAGCCAGCACTAAAGGCAGACGACGCCACAATCTCAGCTTCAACAGGATGCTATGAAGCAGTTGCAACGGAGGGTGGAACAGCAGCAGCAGCAGCAGCAGGCTCACCATTTGCAGCAGCAGGAGCGTGGCAGCCTGTCAGCCGTGCTGGCACAAGCGACAAGCAACCGCCATGCACTGCATTTGGTTGCCATCCTGGCAGTGCTGGCAGTAGCTGCAGCAGTGAGTGCATGCTGGAAGAGCATGAGGTGGCAGCAGCAGCAGCATCTGCAGCAGAGTTTGGCTTTCCGCCCAGCGACTGCGACTGTGAACTGTATCGTGACATTATGGGTGATGGCAGCAGCAGCAGCAGCAGCAGCAGCAGCAGCAGCAGCAGCAGCAGCTGCAGCTTAGACCTTGATCAAGAGTTCATCCATGACATGAAAAACAGCAGCAGCACTGCAGCAGCAGCCCAGGCGCAACATGGCCCAGCAGCAACAGCAGCAAAAGCAATGGTGACAGCCACACCAGGCCCCTCCCCTGAAGGCGTGGCCGGCAGCAGCTTGCGGCCACAGCCCAGTGCAGGGCGCAGGGGCCAGGCGAGCAGTAGCAGCATTTCACCAAGCAAAGACCTTGTGGCGGGCAGGAGGCCATCAGGTGCGCTGCAGTGCATCTTCATATGCCACGTCAGACATATTCATGTCCGGTCTCTACGTCGACCGTACCAGATGTTATGCCATGTCAGGCCTTTTGCTTGCACTGACAAGCACTGAGCACCCATAAGCAGCGCCACACGACCTTCCATGATCCTCAGCGCCCCCGACTTTTTACTAACTGTGCCCCGCTTCTTCGACAATGGGCTGCTGCCTGCATTGCCTGCAACAGGCTTCCTGATGGCTTCAGCCAACAGCTTGGATCTGCGGCCAGCCACTGCTATGGCCTCAGTGCGCAGCAGCAGCAGCGGCGCCAGCTGCATTTGCACTGCAGTTGATGCACAGGCAGCGCTGCACCGTGGCAACAGCAGTGGCAGGCCGCTGAGCAGCTGCCAGCAGCAGCGGAGCTTCACAGACCTCGACTCCAGCGTGGAAGGGTTTGTGAAAGAAGTATCCCTGGGGCATCTGTCAGCGTCGCTGTTCACGCCTTCAGCAGCTAGCTCCAATGCACCTGTGCCCCTGCAGAAGCTGTGGGGATCTTTTGAGGTGGGCAGCACTCAGAGCAGCTTCAGCAGCAAAGATGCTGCGGGTACTCAGCAGCACCAGCAGCACAGGCAGCAGGCTGCTGCTGCAGCAGGCGAGGAATGGTCAGCTGCAGCTGCAGAGCCTCATTCACAGCAGCTGCCGGGCAGCAGCAGGCAGATGCCAGTGAGCCCAACTAGGGCTTCCCAGGGTGCTGCATCAGGGTTTCTGCAACGGCTGACGCAGAGCACGCAGCACAGAGATGCTGAGGTCCAACAGAGCGTGCAGCCTGCGGCAACAGGCGGCTGGTGTGGCTCGGAAGATGCAGCACGGGTAACTGCACAGCAACGACAAGGGCCAGAGCGCAGAATGGTGGCTGGGGTTGCAGGGGATACCCACCAGCGGCAGCACACTGAAGAGCTTATGCCAGACGCAGCAGCAGCAGCTGCAGCAGGGACCAGTATCTGCAGCGCTGCCCTAAGCAGTGCGTGCATGCAGTCACAAGCAGCAGCTGCTGTTGATGCTCCCAGCCCTATCGTGGCGTGGGGCGCTCCAGCAGCAGCTGAGCGGCCTTCGTCAAGAAGAACAGCAGCAAGCAGCAGCAGCAGCAGCAGTCCCAGCAGGCAGCTGGACCCTGCAAAGCCGCAGCAGCTGCAGCAGCATGCAGCCTGGGCAGTGCACGTGCCACACAGCAAGAGGGCACCTAATGCTGGCACTGGCGCCACGTCATTGGTTACATGCCGTGCTGCTGCTGCTGCTGGTGGTGCAAATCCAAACACTGCAAGCGACACGCTATCGCATGCTTGCCAACATGAGGATGTGCGCAGCCATGGCCCTGATGCATCTGTTGGCGGTGGAGGACGTTCAGTGCAGCAGCCGCTGCGGCCGCCATCAAGGCAGCGGCCGCCAGCGGAGTCGCTGCACTTGTTCAATAGCTTTGCTGCGCTGTCATAGCGTTTAGTCACATGTGGCTCACTATACTGGCTAGTGACGTGGTGACTGGCAGCGCGATGCGGTCAAATGCACGTGGCTCTTTCGTGATGTAACGGTTGACATACTTCTTATCGCTGTTGCTGCCAGCAGTGCCACAGTGTAAGTGTTGGTGCAGTTGATGATTTGGGTTTCATCAGAACCACGCCTGCCAGCATTGAATAGCGCGGCAGTGAGCTGTTGCTGCTCTGTGCGCTACAAGGGTAGCAACGTACGCGGTGCACTCTGTGCAGTTTGAGATGCACAAGGTCTGCACAAATGCTGCGTCTGTGACTGCATGGTCAGCATGTTGAACGCTGGCATGCCCACTTGTAAGAGCGAGGCACACAAGGACAGATCAGCGTCAGTTACCATTTCCTTTGCTCATTAGCAGCTGGGCTGGCCAACCGATACACATCAACACAAAGAGGTGATTCAATACAATACAATACAATACAATACACTTTCGGGACTGCACCCGACCCCAGGCACTAGCCCAGCGAGCCGTTATTCCGCTCATGGGGGATAGTAGTAATTGTACCCAGTCTTTCCTTCACAATCTGCTGCAGGCTGCCATGGCCTGCTAATTAGCAAAGGCCAGAAGTGTTCTGAAGGCCCCATATGGCGCACTGTTTAACGCTTTACGCTGCTCGCACGTCTTGCATACAACTTGAGTGTTGAGTGTGCATTTCGTAACCTTCACAGCAACCAGCTGCAGGCAGCTGCCCCTGCCTTGAATCACAAACAATCACAAAAATGCAGCCATCAGGCAAATGTGCAGTGCACTTGCTGTCGCAGATACGAATCACCATCAGCAAGCACTCACAGCACAATCAATGCAAATTGACAAACACCACGAAGCAACAACACCTGGTCAACACAGACCCTGGAGCAACCGAAGTTGACAGCGACCACGTAACATCCAGTGGACAGCAGTGGCCTACTGCTGCCTTGGTGCACAGCGTGCCACTGAGTGACCTGATTGCATTGACCCAATGCGTATTAACGATAGCACCACCACGCAACAGCAGCGCAACCGTTGGTTGTCGATGCAAGAAGCCAATGGTGCAATGCAGCTATCACTGTGGCACCGTGCCTGTCATACCTGCAGACCTGGCATGCAAGCACTACATCGAGCCGTGCACAATTTCTGCTTGCACTTGGTCACGCTCGCTCAATCAAAATCATGCAGTCCCGCAATCCGACAAGGAGCCAGTTCAGACACAGGTTCCTATGCTGCCTGCAAACTGCACAGCAACGCTAACAGCCAGTGGTCACCGGTCACATGCCTTGAACCACACTTCGTCCGCGTTTCATCCCACATAATCAGCATCCGCGCATTCAACAACCCCCAGATGCAGCGATTCGTGCATTATCATGATCTCACTCCGCCAGCACGGCGTCCTTGGTGGTAGCCACCACCGCGCATGCATCGTCAATGTCCTCCTGCGGCACGCCCAGCTCCTGCAGAGTGGCCACAAAGTTGTCCACCACCGCATTGAAGTGCTCCTCAGTCAGGTGCGGGATGATCTTCTTGTGTACCTCAGCCATGTCCCTGCCAGTGTAGTGGTTCTCCCCTCCAAAGGCATAGGTCATGAAGGCAGCCTGGTGAGCACGCTGCGGGCAGGGGGTGCGGTTGTGAGGAGGGGTGCAGCAGCAGGCGCAGCAGCAGTTGCGATTGTGTTGGTGAGGAAGCAACGCCAGGGACACCTGCAAAGAGACCGTTGCATCTATGCAACCACACATGTGCATTCAGTACAATGTGCGTTCAGTACTCCGCAATTATAATTCAAACAGCTGGTGAGCTGCATCAAGCACTCTCATATCGAGAAAAATTTGCCACGGCTGTCGTGCAGTGCGCAGCAGCACATGCAGCCCGCAAGGAGCACATGCGCAGCGACTATGCACGCTCTGCATTGACTGTGTGCCCATGTCTGCACCCCACCTGCTTCTTCATGTCGGTGCCTGCAAAGTAGTGCTTGATGCGGTTGTCAGCCAGCACCTGCAGCAGCACAGCAGGGGGGCAGGGCAGGGCGGGCGCAATCAACATTGAACGCCTGCACTCTACAGTGACTGCACACTGCACAAGTGCTGGCAACACGATAAGCTGCATGCACTGCTCAGCCATGTACAGGGCTCCATGCACCCCAGAACAATGCCAATCAACAAACAAAGAAAGCAAGTGGACCACAGTTGCCGCAACGCCTACGTCAACAAGACCGCCGCAAAATGCAGACACCATGGACACGCTGCTGCTGCTGTCACAGACAGCCCTGGGCCACACACGCGTACCTTGTTGTAGAAGATGTCGACTGCAGTCCTCACTCCATCAGCGCCACCCAGCCTGTCGATCAGCGGTGCATGGCGCTTGCCATCCTTCTGGTACCTGACCACGACAGCAGTCCTGCAGGGCCTGGGGGAGGCGGCTGCTGCCAGCCTGGAGGTGTGCATGGAGGCCAGCATGGTGATTGCGTGGGTGCCACCTGCAGTAAAAGAAAGGGGTCATCAACTAGTAGGCTATTGGCCTATAATGCACAGGTGGACAGGGTAGGTTGGACGGCAGAGCTGCTGTAGACAGGAGCAGCAACAGGCACTGCGTCGGTTCCGGGCAGACATTCGCATGGGATGTTGACGATCTGGCAGATATCAACGTTTGTGAGCTGAAAAACAACAAAACTTACTCGAAGTGATTGCTAGACACTGTCCTGAAGAGAGGGGCAGTAGCTGACGTGCTCGCGCGCAAAGTCCTAAAGTAGAGGGGTGTCCGATAATGACCGCAGAGACTGACCAAACGATAACTAATACAACGTGCTGGGAATATATGTTCCTGTGCTCAAGTTCCCGCCACCATGAGGTCACCATGAGCGTGTAACATGCAAAAGGTCCCCCACGGGGAGTTTACGACAGCCTGCTGAGTTTGTAGTTCTTAGCATCGATGAACATGACAAATAAGCTTGTTTATAAGCGTCGTGTGTGGGACAGATGATGCGCACGTTGACGTATCAATGATATCTTAGATCCAGCAGCGGGGCGGTTGCTTGTTCATGACTGACTGAACCAGCCTGCAGGCTGGCGACTGCACCTGCAGTGATGCCGGCAGCGGTGTCAAGGTGCTTGGTCTGCAAACTTGAATCTAATTGTTCCAGTGGTTTTTCCAGCATAATCACGAGCCCTTTATTGGCAGGGTGGCACAAGTGTGCTGTGCGCTTTCTGGCGTACTTTCACTGGGCCCTGCTGGCTGCTCCCAGTGGCCTTGCGCAAGGATCCTTGCGGCAGCAACTGCAGCCTGCGCCAGTCACCAGCCTGGTCACAGCCCCAGCTGCATCAGCATCAGATGTTGGTGCATGAAGTTCAGCATCGTTCTGTTACCATGGCCAGGCATTGCTTGGTAAGCGAGCCTCTTCACCGAAACAGCAGCATTGCCAGCGGCTGCGGACAGAAGAAACACACAAGGGACTGCCTGCCGGTGCAAGGCGTCCGTCGAACACTGTAGGTTGCAGAACTGTGTGACGTCCCAACCATTGCTGGAAGGCAGCTGTTGCTCAGCATGCATATACCGCCACCGTGACGATTCCATACTTCCACAGTAGCTGAGAGTCGGCAAGTGGGGGGCACGGATGCAGAGGAATCCCACCTCCTGCACGCAAGCACAAGCAAGCTGCGTGTGTGCCTGCCATGCCCCGTCCAAGTCAACACGGAACCCCTTCAGGACACGACCATCAAGGCAGTGCCTGACAAGCTGACCTCATGTGCGTCAACCACAAGCACAATCCAAATGACTGTGCAAGCAATGCAACTGGCATGATTGCAACCAACGCACACATAGCAACGCCTTTACTGCTTGCATGGCACCAGTGGTGCCTGCACATGAGCATACGTTGGCAAGTTGAACAAGTTCAACAACCGCAGCAACAAACAAGCACTGAGCAACACGTGCAGCTACTCACAAGCGCGTGATGCAAACAAGCGACTGCACCACAACAACCTGCTCCAGCTAACCCAGGGGCAACGCCTTGCAGCTGATGAACACGTGTACTCACACGCGCATCCAAAAGAGCTGCTGATCAGTTGGTGAGTTATAGCAGGCAACATTGTGCATGCAACAGTACAGTGAATTCTGTTGAGATAACGCACTCACAACCGAAATGCCCGGTTGATGACAACCATCTGACAACTCAGCAGGCTCCGCCATACGGCTGATGTAAGTACGACCATGCCCAAATTAGGACACCTACCACAACACGCGACGATGCTATGCTCCTCTACAGTGCGGAAAATAGCAAAGCAGCCCCTCAGACCCTTGGATTCTGCTCCGTGGATGCTCGACAATAAACAGCACTGCAGATGACCAGGCTCAACCTGTTTGTTTGGGTGCGACTTTGACTGTTCCCGTGGCTTGAGTGTACCACAGATGATACAAAGCCTGCAGTGTCAGATGTAAAAGCCATGCGACACACACCACTTTGATGCCGGATGTACGAGTTCCAGCACAATCATAATCCAAAGAAGCACTGCATGTCAGCAGTGGCTGACAGGGCTGATGTTGTGCCTCATTGAAGCAGGCTGTACGTGCATGGATGACAGAAGGAGTGCACGTGCACGTCACATGCTCACACACATTATTCCTGCACACCAGTGCCATACCCAGCCCAGCAACACAAGGCAAATGCGGCGCAGCCTGAATATATATTCAGCACGGTATAGGCAGAACATGCTGCAGCAGACCATCGCATGCCATCACTCCCAGTACTCATGCTTTCACTGCAAACATCCGCAGCTGTGTGATATCAGCTTTAAATATATATCTCAGCTCTGCCGCCCGCTAGTAACAACCTCACTCCGCCAGCACGGCGTCCTTGGTGGTTGCCACCACCGCGCATGCATCGTCAATGTCCTCCTGCGGCACGCCCAGCTCCTGCAGCGTGGCCACAAAGTTGTCCACCACCGCATTGAAGTGCTCCTCAGTCAGGTGCGGGATGAGGTGGCGGTGTGCTGCTGCCATGTCCTTGCCAGCGTATTTGTTTTCCCCTCCAAAGGCATAGGTCATGAAGGCAGCCTGGTGAGCGCGCTGCAGGGCAGCAGAAGAACAAGCCATGCGGTGGCAGCAGCGGGGCAGCCATGAGTTCAGCGAGCTGCATTGAGAGGGCATTCAGGCGCAGCAGCGGATGATCGAAGCAACCGCAGCTGCGGCACGATGGCACTGCATGCAGGGCTGACAAGTTGCTGCTAGCAGCTGAGCTGGCAGCAAGGCAGCTGTAGAGACATCAATCCCCCACATGCAGAACACAGCATGTGCACAGCAAGCATTGCAAAACTAGCATGTAAAAACACGGTATAGGCGCAATGGCAGGATAGACACACCTGCTTGACCATGTCAGTGCTTTCGAAGTAGTGCTTGATGCGGTCGTCAGCAAGCACCTGCAGCAGCACAGATATAGCAGGACATGAATGCCAGGTAAGGGAACATGCTGAATGAAGCCTGCTAACAGCCTTTACACAAGCCGATCGAGAGTGCTCAGGATGTCTGCATGCTTACATGCCATATGCAAACTCTCTGTTAACAAGCTGTTGCTCATAAATAGCTCAATAGCACCTGACACATGCAAGTTGATTACCCCTTCAACAAGGCGGGCACTCGGGCTACTGTATGTGTTGCCAAAGGCTGGCTTAGGCAAAAGCTGGTCTGACATGCAGATGACCCTGAGCGCAACACCAATGCGCGAACATGCAGCAGCTTAGTGGTGGGCTGCAGGAGCTCAACAGCCGGTGGCGAACAGGGCATCAGCCTAGCAGCACCTCCTCCTGCTGCTGCTGTCCGCATGTGGCTGCGCACCTTCCCGTAGAAAATGTCTACTGCTGCCTTGATTGCGTCAGGTCCACCCAGCCTCTGCAGCAGAGGTGCCTGCTTGACCTCAGCGGCAGCCTTGGGCACAAGAATTGCCACCCTGTTGGGCCTAGCAGGAGCAGCTGCCAGCCTGGAGGTGTGCATGGAAGCCAGCATGGTGCGTGCTTGGTTAATTCCTGCAGCACACAGTATAATGAGCACAAATTAGCATGATTGAGCGTCTGCCGAGGCCTTTTGTCAAGTGACTGCTGTCCAGCAGCACACAGCACTGGCATCACTCCCGACGGTTTGGCAGGGCGTAGATAGTTGAGCGTCCACGACCGTACTGCACAGCGTCAACATAGCAAACTGCGTCAAGTCCTATAACAAATAAGTTGACGAGAAACTTGCCTGTGAACTGCTGAGAGGCACAGAGCTTCGATCAACGCAAGATTCTGTGGCACTTCAGCAGGTCTGGCACAGGATACAGAGGCTTTGAAACGTTAGCAGAACCTGCTTGAGTGGACTGATCGAGTCAGCCAGTCTCAAGAGCTGTGGCGTTTGCGCCCGCCACGTTGAACTTTGACAGGGACCAGGCGAAAAGGTCACCCACGGGGGATTACGACCGCCGTATGACAGCAGAACGCAACTAAGATAGGTTTACAGCCTGCGAACCGGCAAAATTGACTCTAATTGTGCGGTTGAGCAAACCCTTACGGCAGTGCTGGCAGGTGACCTTGCAGGGTGACTGCAGAAAAGTGCCCCTCAGCCATAGATGCAAGGGGTAGAGGGCCCCAGCAGCGAGGGTTCAAGCAGCAGCTTTGCAGACATCACAGTAACGTCACTTCCCTCATCTCTAGACCATACTCCTGCTGAACATTGTCATAATCCAGATCCCAAAGGCCTGCAAGGTTTGTGCGTAGCAGTACGGTTGGTCAACGTTTCCCTAAACAAGCTGGAGCGGAGCATATTGGGCTGGAGCAAGTACTCTACCAGTAGCGTTAACATACTGCCATCATGGCATGCTGGCTTATCTGCAAGCAGCGAGAGCCAGGTATGTTGCAAAAGCGTTCTAAAGAAGGGTGTTCACACCAAACGGAGCACCCGCATGAGCTTCCAAGGCTGCCAGCATTGAATCTGCTTTAAGCCGATCCCATATGTATTCACCAGGTCCCTGGATCTTGAAACCATGCACAATCCATTGCACTACAGCCACAACAGCCACACAGTCGGACTGTGTAAGTTCAGTCAATCTACATGCACAGTGCCATGAGCTCAGCATTAGTCAGTCAACCGCATGCAATCAGCACTGGCAGTGCCCCGCCCTGCCACAAACCACATCCTCATCAGTCGCCCTGACGCATGCGGCGCCAGACATTCATACTGCGGCAGCGCTGGGCTTGCGTCGGATGACCACGCCTGCCTCGATATGCTCTGTGTAGGGGAACTGGTCAAACACTGCCATGCGCACGATGTCATGGCTGTGCGCCACGCTGCGCAGGTTCTTGGCAAGCGTCTCCGGGTTGCAGCTGATGTACACCACCTACATAGCACGCCAAGTGCAAACCATGTGTGTCGTTTAGTTGTTTACATGGTGATAAATACGACGTAGTGATTAGTATTGTTGTGTTGCACAACAGGAACACACCACACTCTGAGCCGCCTGCGGTGGGCCACATGTGTACAGCAGGAACGTGGCTTTGCTTCACGCCACTGCAGTGCATACTTGTCTTCCTTTGTGGCAAATGCATTGAATACATTGGTGATGCTCCAGCCAGCCAACTGGCAGGATGCATTCTGCAAAGCACCTGCCGCTGCAACTTGCAGATCACTGAGCACGCCACAGTGCAGCTGTTCTGCACTGCACGCGGCTCTAGTAGGGCCGCCGCACAAACATGCACACGAGTTGCTAGTCAACCTGCAGAAAGGCGCACGTACCTGCTCAAAGTCCTGCAGCATCTGCTCTGTTGCGGGGTCCAGCCCAGCGCGGGGCGGGTCAACAAACAGCGTGTCCAGCGACAGCTGCTCCCAGTCAAGGCCAGCCAGCCTGCACACACCACACAGCACAGCAGTTTGAGCATCTCAGCATCCACCTGATATGGGTGTCGACATGATCTATTCTGCTAGGATGGTAATGGATGCTGTGTGGCGTCATCTGAGCTTCCTCAGGAAGCCACTGCGGCAGCCGCACCTGTTGTGCGTGCCCTTCACTATCATCTGATTCAAAGCCATAGAAATGCCGCCATCGCACCTGTTACGCGTGCCCTTGACCCTCCAGGTCTCCGTGAACTCCTCGCTGCTCATGCGCGCCAGGAAGATGTTGTCTGCGGCATTGGCTGCGATGTTGTGGCGCGCTGCAGCCACCGAGGCCTTGGACACCTCAGTGGCCACCACCTGCACAAGCAAGCAGCGCACACACGTCCACGGCGTTAATCAACCATCATCACCATCATGCGTTGGGGCCGCAAACTCAACGATGTAACATTTTATGCCGCTACAAGATAGTCATGTTGCAGTGATGCAGTGTACAGTACAAGACTACACACGCCGGCGCCAGAAGGACTGCAGGGTGGTGATAGCAGGCTCAGGCTGGCAGTGATGCCATTTCTGTTTGCAGGAAAACAACCATATCAACTGTTGAAGTACAGTGCAGGCCATGAACTGCACTCGCTCTGTGTCAGGCAGCGCGGCATGTGCCAAACACACGCCGCAAGCTGCGCAGCATGCAGAGCCGCGCAGCTGCACTACAGCTATTTAGGTTACATTCACCATTACAATACCGCCACACCTGCTTGAAGTTTTGTGCGAGCGGTATCGTGAAGTTCCCGTTGCCGCAGTAGAGCTCCAGCAGGTCGCCGCTGCTGCCCTTGGTAGATTCTACCGCCCAGTTGAGCATGTGCTGGCACACGCCGCCGTTGGGCTGTGAGAACGCGCCCTCCACCTGCAGAAAGGCACACGGAACGCAAAACTCCGTATATGTGGTTCTTTTTCCGCGCTCTCTGGTCATGAACTGTGTGTTCCTCCCTTCGCGACCTCTAGCAGCCACGTACAGGGCGCACAACTTTCTCGAGGGCAAAACAGGATTCTCAAGTTGCGAACACCCCGCTCACCTGCATGTACTCGCAGCTGCGCCCCGCCACCTCCATGCGCTCAGACACTGTGAAAAGTAACACGAAAAAAGTAACAACGCGCTCGCCTGCATGTACTCGTAGCTGCGCCCCGCCACCTCCATGCACTCAAACAATGTGACAAGTAACACAGCAACAGTAACACCCCGGCTCACCTGCATGTACTCGTAGCTGCGCCCCGCCACCTCCATGCGCTCAAACACGTGGTCCGCGTCCACGCACAGCTTCTGCTTGCGGCTGCGCCCCACAATGTGCAGCTGGCTGCATGCCTCAGGGCCCAGGGCCTTGAGCAGCCTGCTGCGCAGCGCGCGCGCCGCCTCCTGCCACACATCGTCTAAGGGCCTGCGGTAGACCAGCGTGACCATGGCCTGCTTGCTGAGCGTGCTGTGGAAGTTGGCCTGGTGGGATGACGCGGGGTGGGCGGGAAAGGGTTAGGAGATTAGAAAGGGCGTGGTGTGGGTAAAGCCCAAGAAAGGGAAGAGGCTGGTGTCTGCTGGCGCAGACCTGCAGTGTATGTGGCTCAGTAGCAGCTGCAAGGCACGACAGACGCAAGACGGCACATCTGAACGTACCTCCCAACTCTGCAGCTGCGGCCGATGCTCTGGGTTGCCGTTTCCGGAGCCTATCTGTGCAGAAAGCACTGGCTGCTGTGGCTGCCACACTTATCTGTGTCACGTCACTTTCACTGCCGCCGCACCTGGAAGACCTTGTCCCGCAGTACTGGGTGTGCAATCAGCTCCTTGCGCAGCAGTACCATCAGCTCACAGATCAGCTGCGACGCCACAGGGAACTCATCTATGCGCACACGGTTGAAGCGGCGCGTTTTCGCGTCGTCTGCTGCTGCTGCTGCCTTGGCTGCCTTCTTGCCGCGTTTGCGCTGCAGCTTCCGCCGCTGCTTGCTGCTCAGCTTGGGCTGCTGCTCTGCATCTGCTGCTGGCTGAGAGGCATCTGAAGCTGCACCTTCATCTGCTGCTGCAGCTGCGCCTGCATCTGCAGCTGCAGCTGTTGTTTCAGTGTTATCCTCAGTAGCTGCTGCTGCTGCTGGCTGCTCTGTGTCGCTGCTGATAGGCTGCGCCTCATCAGCTTGTCCAGCCGCACCATCATCGCTGCCGTTGCGCTCATTCTTCTCAAACATAACGTAGTATGCTTCATCCTGCTGCAGCCATACCCTGCGGTAGGAACAGAGCAGCAAGCTGAGCAAGGGTATGCAAGCATAGTGCCTTTGGGTCCCTTCCTCAGCCACCAATCCATGTGCTGGCATGCTTAGGCAACTGCAGCATGAAGAGCCGTGCTGTTTCCAGGTTAACAGCTGTCATGCATAAGAACAGGTTATATGACTCGCCTTTTCTGCAGTTAGGGCGCATCTGACCTTACCTGAACTCTGTACGCATGCGGAAGTGCTCAGGGCTGGACCTGAACACTTCAATCTCCGGCAGCTGCTGCCCTGCAAACAGCTCCCGCACATGCGCCAGCTTCGCCTGCAGCTGCTGGTCATACTGTTCCGGAAACACCTGGCCGGTGCCAGCTTCGGGAGGGCCTGTCTCGCCAGCCATGCTTGTGAATTTACTGCACTGCAGCTGCACCAGCGGCAGCTGCCGGCGGCGCACTGCTGCGGCTGCTGGGCACCAGCAGGGGGTGAGCTGTGGGCTACGCAAGGAACTCGTCAAGTTGAGGTGGGTTTTCAGCCTATGCATTCAAACCTGGTGGTCTCGCACGGTCAGGTGGTGCTAGTGCGGCAGCAGCAGCAGCAGTAGCAGTGGCAGCAGCAGAAGTAGGTAAGCTGACAGCAGCAATAACACTAGTTGTTTATCGTACCGATCATATCACAACGCTCGATGTGCTACCAGCGCTGCCCCAATTGCTTCAAATGTCCCAAGTTACTTCTGCGCACTTGAACTCAAGTACCTGTCACACTGACGGTTCGTCCATTCGTGCGGAGTTATCAGCTATCCAGCACCATTCCACGATTGGTCCTGATCTTCTATCGCTGTCCAACCCAGGTGTTGCTGCTGGGACACCTATGTTTGCTCATCAACAGCATGCAGCACAGCCCGAGCAGACTAGAAGAGATAGAAGCTGCTCTCCAGGACGTGAACAACCCCAGTCTGCCACTGGATCGCCGCAGAGCAACCGAAAAAGCCCTGCTAGCGTGGAGGCAGCAAGATGCAGCATGGGCCATCGCGTATCAACTGCTTGAATCTGCCTCCTCCCCAGATTTGGTGCTGTTTGCCGCCCAGACACTGCGATACAAGATCAATGAGCAAGCCTGCAGCATGGAACAGACGCAGCTGCAGCAGCTGCGCCACCTGTTGCTACAGCAACTCAGGAAGCCACCAGCACATGTCGCCCCAGCAGTGCTGCGCCAGTTGTGCCTTGCACTGGCAGACCTAGTAGCTCTGCTGCCTGCCTGGGCAGATGTGATAACAACAGCACATACGCAGCTGCCGCAGTGGCACTGCATAGAGCTGCTGCACAGCATTGCTGAGGAGGGCAGCAGCGACTGGCGCCACGTCAATGTGCCAGGTGCGGCACCACAGCAGGGCAACGGTACTGCAGAAATGCATGCTGCTGCCTTGAATAGACAGCATGCCATGGGAGCTGCACATATAAAACAGCAGCGGCAAGCACCACACGCAATGCTGTGCAGCGCTCACGGTGCAGGCATGCTAGATGAGGGACAGCCGAGGAGCAAGAGGTGCATAGCACGCACTGACGCTGCACATTGCTCGATACACAGCACTGCTGTATACGCACATACACATGTTTCCTGCAAACTCTTCCTGCAGGCCTCTCCAGCAGCCAGCACGTTGACTGGGCCACAGCCACCCGGGAGCGCTTCAGGGGCTGGTCAAACGCCGCGCTGCAGCTGCTGCTGACCTGGCTGCAGCAGCAGCAGCAGCAGCAGCAGCAGGCCAAGCTGCTTGCGTGCCTGGCTGCCTGGGTGCGGCTGGGCTGCTTGCACCAGGTGCCGCTGCAGCTGGCTGAGCAGGTGGCGCAGGCGGGGCTGCTTGGCGTGCAGAGCAGCAATGAGCAGGTGAGCGCTCCAGTGGGGCAGATGGCGTTTAAGTTACATCTTGAAATTGTGACACAGGGAACACCCTCCAACTTAAAGTGAGCTATGCACAGCCATGGGGCTTGATTGGTAATTTGGCGATGGTGATGAGCAGGTCAGCGCTGCAGCTAGAGCTTCAGGTGCTGGCATGCACGGCGCTAGCAACGAGCAGAGTCTGTGGCACATGAGCAAGCAGCTGCCATATGCATCAGGTGGATTTTCGCTACTTACTGATCAAACTTGATGCACATTCAGGAGCTTGAGGCAGGCCTGGCACTGCTGCTGGACCTGCCAGAATATGCACCAGAGCAGCTGCTGTCCTCGCTACAGCCCAGCATGCTGGCAGTAGCAGAGGCAGCAAGCAGAGCGGCAGCAGCAGCACTAGCACAAGACCTGCGGCATGCGGCGGCTTGGAGCCACGTGTTTGCTGCGTATGCTGCTGCCGTGCCGCAGCAGCTGCTGCAGCCGTTGGACGCTGCCGGCGGCTCGCTGCGTGAGGCGCTGCTGCATGTGGGTGTCTGCAGTTGCGAGAGTGCCGCACCTTGATTGCAACATTGTTCAACAAGTCCAGCAGCAACGTGGATGTTGTGTCTGATGGTCGTGCCTATTGTGGATTTTGTGTATGTTCGCTAAGCAGCCAACCTCACGCTTACGGCATCACAGCTCTAGCTGTGGTGTCTCCCTTGCATGGCAACTTGCTGGGTTGTGTTGAACAAGGTCACGCCACGCTGATTGGGTTGTGAGTGCACTTGTCTCCTGCTGCAGCTGTCTGTGCTGCCTCAGGTGCATGAGGGCCAGCTGCTGTGCCTGCCTGCCCTGGAGGTGTGGGGGGGCCTGCTGGACCCTGAGGTTGGCCCTTGCGCCAGCAGCAGCAGCAACAGCGCCAGCGCTGCAGCAGGCGGCGCAGCAGCAGCAGCAGGCAAGGTGCTGCTGGAGAGGGCTCACAGTGAAGGCGACTCTGCAGGTGTGCGGGGGTTGCTATTTACCTTGGCGTTTCTTTGTGGACCTTTTTGGCAGGCGCATGTGCTGCAGGGTTTGTAACAGTCATGCAGGCAGACTGCTGTGCATGCTTCCTGCAAGGCAGGGTCAGGATGCACTGCTGGGCTGCACGCACTGTGCAACGCTGTGCAACCGCAAATGCTGTGCCTGCACGCCAGAAAGTGACAGAGGCCGGCTGCGGGGTTGCATGGGCCGGGCAGCACCAGCAAGCACAGCACACATGTGTGTGACACGATTGAACTTGCCTCATGTAGGCTCTGCATCACTATTGCCGTTGAGTTAGTAGCCAACCCTGCACCTGCTGCCTCTATGCCTCTGCGCCTGTGTTGCTGCTGCTTTGTCCCAGGCGATGCGCAGCAGCTGCCAGCAGTGTTTGTGCGCAGCTGCCTGCTGCTGCTGCTGCACACCGCAGCAAACTGGCTAACATGGCAGCAGCTCCCAGCGGGCCAAGAAGCATTGCAGGAGGAGGCAGCAGCAGCTGCTGTGCAAGATGTGCTGCAGATGTCATGCTGTGTGCTAGGCCCTGACAAGTATCTGGCAGCCATGATGCATGTCTGGGGACAGCAGCAGCAGCACCAGCAGCAGCAGCACCAGCATTGCATGCCAGCTGGAGCTGCAGTGGCAGCAGCAATGCTGCCGGTGCTGTGTGGGTGTGCACCGCTGTTGGATCAGCCAGATGTCGAGCTGCTGTCGCCCTGGCAGCAGCAGCAGCTGGCAGCTGCACTCGGTCGTATCGCTGCACAGCCGGCAGGCTTGCGGCTGCATGCTGCGGTGCTGATGGCTGCAGCAATTAGCTCGCCAGTGGGTGCGTCTGGCAGCGGTGCTGCTGGGGCATCTGCAGCAGCAGCTGCTGCTGATGAGGATGCAGAGGTGGCCTCACAGCAGCAGCAGCAGCAGCAGCAGAACCCTGCTCAGGCTTGGAGTAAGCGGGACAGCAAGGTGAGGCAACTGTTGCAGCTTCGAGGAACATGTCAGGGAGGTACACAAAGTATTTGCACAGCAGCCATTCGTACACAGCCTGACAGGCGTAGCTTGACCGCAACCTATGCGCACATGCTCATGACAGGGAAGCGTTGACAGCATACTGGACGTGTTGCACAATGTCAAGTGCACACCGTGTTGGTTTTGTATGCCGTGCAATGGCTTGTGCTCAATAGCATGTTGTTGCCACGCCAGCTACTGCAAGCTTGCATTACAAAACCCTGCAATGCATCCATGTTATCTATGTCATCACGTTCATAACATAAATGGGGTGCTTGGCATTGCAGGGGACTGAGCAGCTGGCCCTGCTGTTGTCGACTGCAGCCGCATCGCTGCAGCAGCCGGCAGCCGACGGCACGCTGCCAGCGCAGCAGCGGCACTTGGTGCTCAACTTCTGCCTTGCCATCAAGGTGGGTGCTGCTGCGTGTGGGGCGCCTGCATGCCTGCCAACAGCAGCACTGCTGGGCAAGAACACAATCACCCTACAAGGTGCTTGAACTGCATTGCTTTTGATCTAGTGGCAGCTGACAGAGCTTGCGCGAGAGGGATCTTGTTAGCCCTGCAGCCCAAACTACCGCACAGTTTCACCAAGAAGCAGCGGAGAACATTGCAAGCGAGCGCCGCTGCTGCTGCAGGGCGGCCTAGTGACCTGTGCATCATGCCTGCTCCTTGCGCCGCTGCTGCTGCTGCTGCTGCTGCAGGGCTGGGCTTCATTGCTGGTGCAGCTCTTCACCAGCCGGGCAGCTGCAGGGGACGCCTCTCACATGCCTGGCCTGCTGCAGCTGCTGCTGCACCTGGCAGCACACAGCGAGGAGGCGCAGGCTGCTGCAGCAGCTGCTGTGCGTGCAGTGTGCAGCGCTGCCTTCAAGGCTGGCTGGCCGGAGCTGCACCATATTGCGCCGCTGCTGATGCAGGTCTGTGTTGTGTTGTTATGTGTAGGAGAAGCCATGTCTGCATGCCACGCAATCCGGTGTGCTGTCAATCGCATACAGGGTAGATGCGGCTGTGGATGTGTTGAAGTATTTGCTGGCTGGCACGTAGCAGCTGCAGCAGCAACAGCATCATTGTACGCCTACACTAGCACAGGTAGAACAAGCACATTGTTCATCAAACCCCTTGTGCGCAGTCTTGACAACTATTTCTACATCTGTGTGCATGCAGGTGGTGCAGTCAG
Organism: Scenedesmus sp. ARA3; assembly: GCA_004335835.1. Classification (NCBI taxonomy): domain Eukaryota; kingdom Viridiplantae; phylum Chlorophyta; class Chlorophyceae; order Sphaeropleales; family Scenedesmaceae; genus Scenedesmus; species Scenedesmus sp. ARA3. Next base: position 39,107 of record RWJK01000365.1, on the reverse strand, counting down.
CAGGCTGCTCTGGCCCAGCCGAGCAGGACCTGCTGGCAAGCCTGTCAGGCTGCCTGGCTGCGCCAGGCGCATCAGAGCAGCAGCTGCAGCAGCTCAGGTGGGTGCACTGCGGCCAGCTAGTACGCTGCTGCGCTGCTGACTGGCTTCATGGCTGCTGCACTGTATGCTATGCAGCAGCAGCACAACTCTTGTGTACAATGTGTTGCGCAGCAGCACCAGCAGCAGCATGTCCTGCTTGTGAAAGGTTGGTTTCATGAAGTTACTGATCAGCGCTGCCTGTTTCTGCAGGGCTGCTGCTGCTGAGCAGCTGCTGCAGCCAGGCATAGCTTACCTTCAGGAGCTGCAGCAGCAGCTGCAATCCGGCGCCACCTGGGCAGCATTAGAGAGCAGCGCTGACCCGCTGGTGTGTCACCATCTGATGCGAGTGAGGGCAGTACTAGAGGGCCGGCTGCTGCTGCAGCAGAAGCAGCAGCGGCAGCAGCAGCAGGGCAAGGCCAGCTATGCAGCAGCCTCAGCAGATGGCCGCAGTGTGGGGCTGCTGCACGATGCGGCCGGCTGTAGCTGTGCACAGGCAGAGGCAGATGCTCTGGCAGACCAGCTGGCCGCAGGTGCTGCTATGGACGAAGATGTGCAAGATGACAGCGACAGCAGCCCAGGCCCATCGCTGCGGCAGCAGCAGCAGCAGCGGCTAGACAAGCAGGAGGGCCAAGACAGCAGCCGCAGTCCTGCCGCTGCCCGCGCCGCTGCTACTGCTGCTGCTGCAGGCGACCCTGCCGTGCAGCTGCTGCTGAGCCAGATGTGGCCGCTGCTGCACAGCATCGTCACACAGCATGGCGCGGCAGGGCGGCTGCTGTATCACTACGGCAAGTGCTGCAGCCAGCTGCTGAAGGTGCAGCCTGGGCTGCTGCTGCCGCAGCTGCAGCAGGTGCTGCAGGTGGTGGTGGCTGGTGCTGCGAGGCCTGGGGGCGCCTCGCTGCTGTCTGAGCCTGCTGCTGCTGCCATTGAGGTGTGCTGCAGGCAGGGCTCTGGGGTGCTGCTGGACAGCGGTCTGCACATCATGCAGGTGAGCCCAGCCGCCGCAGCAGCAGCAGCAGCGGCGGCGGCGGCGGCAGCGGCAGTCTGTATGTAGTGTGCATGGGGCGTGTGAGATCGCTCGCGTGCGGCTGGCGTGCTTGTTGTTTGTTGTTCTGTATGTTGCTTTGGTGCCCGCACATCGTCATGTCAAGTTGCACTGTGATGGCTTTCGCCCTGCCTACGCGTTGACTTCATGTTGACCTTGACCCTCTGCTTGCTGAATGCAGGCGCTGCAGGAGCTGTGGTGTGTGGGCGCAATTGCAGCACTAATGCAGCCAGGCGCAGGCGACGCTGCGCCTGATCTAGCTGAGCCCCTGCTAAAGCTCTACGCCTGCTTTGCCAAGCATGGCCGCAGGCTGCACGCCAACAACGCTACAGTAGGCATAATGCGGCAGGCCACAGCAGCAGCAGCCAGCTGTGCAGGCTGCTGCCACCGCAAGGTGGCCAGCAGTGCGCTGCTGCTGCTGTCAGCGGTGCCTGTGGCTGCTAGCTGCGAGGGGCCGCAGCAGCAGCAGCTGCTGGAGCTTGTGTGTGTGCAGGGTGCAGACATTGTACGGGGTGTGTTTGGTGCGCTGCTGTCGCCATCGCCGCTGCCAAGGCTGCAGAAGGCGTCTGCTGTACTGCTGGATATGGCAGGAGTAGCAGAGCAGGCCAGTAACAGCAGCAGCAGTAGAGGAAACGCAGCTGTGCCGGCAGGGATGCATGGCCAGCACCTGCAGCAGCACCAGCAACCGCAGCAGTTGCTCCATGGATGGTTGACGCAGGGTGCAGGAGCGTTTGTGCCCACCTGCATGAACGCAGCTGAGGCAGCTCGGCTGGCAGAGGAGTGCTCCCTGCTGCTGTGCAGTTCCGGGGGTGTGCATGCAGGCCGCTCCTACATGGTGGCCCGCCGCCTGAAGAAACTCCTGCGCGACTTTGCAGAGCAGCACATGCGACCCAGTGTAACATGAAGCAGTTTGATCCACACCCCTGGTATAAGGTGTGAGGTGAGCGCCAGCAGAGGGACTCTGCACGATGTTGCTGGTTGTACTGCCTGTCTGAGCTACTGCCACTGGTAGTCTGCTAGGCTTTTGCTCCGCTATGTCGCGACTTGCGCTCTCTGTTTCACAGCTTTGTCGTCTTCATCACCATATTTTATGTCTGATTTCATTATTTCGTTTGAAGGTGCTGAGGTCACAAAGGGCGGTTTGTACATTTCTGCAACGCGCGAAGGCTATCAGCGCACTCTTCGTCTTGATTGTTGATTGCATTACCTTATTGGCATTGATATATATTGTTCAGCTAGTGGCGAAGCACAGCACAGTCGACCGCAGCAGCAGGCTGGCCGGAAAGGGCACCTCAGGTACCAGCACAGAGATATGTTGCAGCAATGGAGCTGCAGCACCTGTGCGTGACATGCAGGGATCATGTTATGCTTAAACAACTACATCTGCAAAACTTTTATGTGTGCAGGGGCGGCAAGGAAGGTATGAGCAAGGCCCAGTGGATGCACAGCTGCTCCACCTCTGCAGCACAACCAGCCCTCGTCACTGCAGCATGTTGAGGAGCCTGCAGCTGCAGCAGCAGGAGTAACGCTCACTGCGACAGGCAGCGGTGAAAGCGCCGCCCATCATGGCAACACTGCTGGCACTAAGGCAGCAGCAGCTGCTGAAAATGTCAGCGGCAGGAGCAGCCCTGCTGCTCTGATAAGTGCTGCACTGCCGAGCATGCAGCAGTCAATGGCAGGCCTCAGCAGTAGCCTGGGCAAGCATGAGCATGTCATTGCTCGCCTGCGGCATCAGCTGAACGAGAGCCTGGCACAGCACCAGCAGAAGCTCACGCGGGAGCTTGCCCGCATCATTCAGGCCACAGCAGCACAGGCAGCTGCAGGGGCCACTGCAGGCGCTGCAGCGGGTGCAGCAGCAAGCGCAGCAGCAGCAGTGGACTGGGCCCAGGCTGCTGCTGCAGCAGCATTTAGCAGTACAGGTGCCTGCGAGCTAGGCTCCGCAACTGCCCATGCCAGCAGCAGCAGCAAGACGTGCACATGCACGTGCAGCTGTGCCATCACAACTGGCGGCGCGGCAGCACCAGCAGCAGCTGCTGGCTTGGATGCTGCTGCCTGCTGCAGCGGCAGCAGCAGCGCGAATCAGCGCTGGGAGGAAGCCAGCTCAGCGGTCCAGCTGCAGGCTGCCACAGCACACATCCGGCTGCTGCAGTCACAGCTGGGAAGTGCAGAGGCAAAGCTGGCGATGCATAGAGCTGCTGCTGTTGCTGCCAAGCAGCGCATCGACGCGCTGGAAGGCGTGCTGACGCAGCTGCAGCAGCACCACAGCAGCAAGTTGCTGCAGACCCTGCTGGGCTCGCAGCAGCCTGTGGAGGCCGCTGCTGCTGCTGCTGCTGCTGTTGGGGTGCCACACACTCCTGACTGCTGCGATGGCAGCGCATGCTGTTGCGATAGTGCACTGCAGCAGGTTGCTTCGTCATCTTCTGAAGGACGTGCTAGCCAGTCAGATGCAGCAGCGGCTGCTGCGCTTGATGCCTGGCAACAGCAGCAGCAGCAGCAGCAGCAGCAGCAATCCGGGTGGGAGCTTGCGCTGGGTCCCAGCAGTGCGCCTGCCCTGTTACAGCAGCAGCAGCAGCAGCTGCTGCAGCGGCTGCAGGAGCAGCTGCGCATGGCCATCTGTGACAACACGGTGCTGTGCTACGAGTGCATGCACCTGCAGCACCTGCTGGTGCAGGAGCGCTTTGTGGGCAAGAGCGCATGCCAGGTGAGGGCCAGCTACTCCATGCAGGCTGTCTCTCTGAATTTGATTTGGTCAATGGGGCAGTGCTGCGAGAGAGTCTGCTGCACTGGCAGAGGCCTGGGCGGAGTCAGCTGCATGACGTGAGGAAGGGAGACGGTGGTTGCAACCAAAGCAACAGTATACATGTGCAGCATCCTCGTCTAGTTTGGCAGCCGTGGGTTGCAGCACATGCCAATGATCGCCATACAACTGTGTCATTGCTTCTGAAGCCTTAGTCCCTGCCTCACTGTGTGCCTTGTGTCGTTTGTGCAGGCTGTGGCGCTGCAGTTGGCTGGTGATGTGGTGAGGCTGCGCAGCCAGCTGCAGGAAACCCAGGGGCAGCTGGGTTTGGAGCAGCTGGAGCGGCAGGCGCAGCAGCAGCTCCCAGCAGCGCCGGTTGCAGCACAGCAGCTGCAGCAGCTGCAGCAGCAGCAGCAGCAGCAGCAGCAGCTGCAGCAGCAGCTGCAGCAGCAGCAGCAGCAGCAGGAAGGAGGGGAGGCACCTGCTTGCAGGAGCGTGGATGAGTGCCTGGGGGAGTGCTGCGCTTCTGTGCTGCAAGCCTTGGAGGAGCACAAAGGAGAGAATGAGGTGCGTGTTTGCTTGATGATATTTGGTGCAGCTGTGTTTGTGCTCAGTGGTCCTGCTTAACACGCCCACCCCATCCACAGCATGCTGCACTACACCGCACCTGCTCTGTGCTCAGCCCAACAGCCGTCTGGTGTCTCCGCTGCTGCTGCAGGCTGTGCTGCAGCTGCTTGACAGCCGGCTGTCGACCATCAGCGCCTGGTACGAGGACAGCAGCTGGGCAGACGGCATCCAGCAGCAGCTGGCAGCCATTGAGCAGGCCTTTGCAGCTGGCCTGCAGCAGCAGGCTGCTGCTGCTGCTGCTGAGCTGGACCTCCAGGGTGATCCAGAAGCTGCGCTGCAGGCTGCTGCAGCAGCTGCTGCTGACTGCAGCAGTGAGCTACTGTGGGCCCACAGCAGCCAGGCCAGCCAGGTCAGCCTGGAAAACTTGAATAACACCAGTCAACAGCGGCTGCAGCCAGCAGCAGCAGGAGCAGGAGGAAGTCCAGCAGCTAAGGCCTATGTGACAACGCCATCCGGCCATGTTAGCATGATTAGCTCCAGGCGAGGCACGCAGGTGCTGTCAGCACTGGATGTAGCGCTCAGCAGCAGCAGCAGGAGAGCCACAGTAGTGGACTGCATGGGTGGTGCTGGCAGGAGAAGCAGGCAGCGCACTTGCAGCGGCATTGGGGCGATGCCGGCGATAGCAGACGATGCTGCAGAGAGCGGGATTGGCAGCAGCGGCAGCAGCAGCAGTGCTGGTGCAGGTGCTGAGGCTGCCGGGCCTGCAGCAGCTGCTGCTGGAGTGCCTGCAAGGCATAAGGCGCGCAGGAGCACGCTGGGGGCAGCAGCAAGGGCAGCATCTGCGTCTGGGCAGCAGCAGCGTGACGAGGCATGTGAGGAGGGGATGCAGCCGCGGACGCTGCTGGTGCTGAGCGAGGCAGCACAGCGGCTCAGCTCTGAGCAGGAGGAGCAGCAACAGCTGCTGCTGCGCCAGTCCCCTGGCTGGCTGCCCACATGGCAAAGCAGTGATGCCACTGCTGCTGCTGCTGGTGATGGTGATGATCCTGAGGGCAGCAGCAGTGAGTCGGTTATGCTGCTGGACGATGATGCATGGACGGGTGACAACAATGCTGATGTTGATGCTGCTGATGGGTTTGAGGAGTGCATCAGCCAGCTTCCTGCAGAGCAGGAGGGGCAGTGGTGCCCTGCTGCTGCTCTAGTGGATGCCATGCAGCAGGCAGCGCTGGCAGTGCTGACGCAGCAGCAGCAGCAGCAGTGCGAGGGCGAGAATGATGCAGCTCAGGAAGTGCAGGAGCAGCAGCAGCAGCAGCAGTTTGCCGCTGGAGCTAGCGGTGCAACGCAGCAGGGAGATGAGGGTCAGAACCAGGCAGCTGTAGATGGTGAGGATGCTGATGCTTTCTGGGATGCTGAGGAAGCAGAGGCGCCTGCAATCTGCAGGGAGTTGGTTAATGATGCAGCTATTGCGGCCGCAGCTGCTGCAGATCAGCAGCAGCAGCACTGCAGCAGCCTGCAGCTGCTGAAAGTGCAGCTGGCGCAGCAGCGGGCGCGCACGCAGCAGCTGCAGCAGCAGCTGGAGCTAGAGCACTCGCAGTCTGGCGGCGCATATCACAGCAACCCAGGCTGCAGTTCAATAGCTTGATATCTGCAGGTGCTTGCCTGCATCAGGCGGTGGCAGAAACACATCCCAGCTTTGTATTGGCTGAAGCTAGCAGCAGTTTGCGTGATAGAGTGCGGCCTAATTTCCAGGGAGACGCAGCATGCCGCTTGTGCAGTTGCCAAGTGCTATGCGACTGTGCGGTTGGGTGGTGCTGCTGGTGATCAGGGTTCTGCTAGTGTGGAGCAGCAGCTGCTGGAGTGCCGTGCGGCGCTTGCAGCGCAGCATGCAGCGTGTGAGGAGCTGCGGCAGTGGAATGAGCTGCTGATGACTGCGATGCGGCAGGCTGGCGGTAGCGTGTGATGCATGGTGCTGCCAAGGGGTGGGATGTTTGGTGGTGAGCGGGACAGCTGTGCACACGTGGGGCTGCGGCGTGTGCAGCACGTGACGGTAGTGCACTTCTGGTGATGCTTTGTAGCTTGGAGTGCTTGAGATTTGTTTGATCAACACACGGGTACGGACAACTAGTTGGAGTTTGATAGTCATTGTCAGGCCAGTTGCAATGCTGTTGCCTGAAGTAATGTTTTTATTGCGTACGTATTTTGTGTGTTTCATCCAGCTATTATTGAGATGATGGCTTCAATGCTTTGAATGTGTGTGCTAGCGAGCTTGGCATGCACGTCTATTACACAGCAGGTATGATGTGCTGTGGATGCAAACAGTATGCTTTGCGCTGGTCATACTCACCAGAAGGCTTTGTCACCGGACGTCTGCTTGGGTGATGGCTTGTGTGTGCATGCTGCCGCTGTGTGATTCTGCATCATGTAGATTTATTGTCTGTAGCAATTTGTGTGGTGCTGCTGATCAGCCGGGTAGCCATAGTATGCAGGCATCGGCTTTATGCTTGCGCACACCGCACCTTATAAGTTGCAGCCGATCTGGGGCTGCTGGGCTGGTTGGCAAAACTCATCGCAACCCTGCTGTGGGGCATGTTATCCGAAAGGTCACACACAACACAAGCAGTACAGCTGTGTAGGCAGTTTCCGTTGTCAGCTTTAGCGCTGCTGCCGCTATCAGATGTTTGCGGTGTCTAGTGTGGAAGCTTCGTGTATGTGTGACTTTTACGACGTGAGCTAGGCATCTTGACATCTGGTGGGAACTTCCAGGTAGAGGGTGGTACACATATTTGCACCGCTACGTAGCCACACACTGCATTTCAGATGTAATAGCCTTGAGAACCTTCAATGATCATCAACAACATCATCATGTTACCATTCAAGGGTGCACCTCTGAAAATGTGACAGTCGCCAAACCTCAGACAACTGTGACCCGGCAGTCCTCAAATTTCCTATGAAGCCGTAGCACTTAACGGGGAAAGATCCTAAATCAAAAGGATCGCAGTCCTGCTGACAACTAAACGTTTAGCTGAACTGGATAACAGCTGATCCAGTATCTTAGCACACTTGTCAAACTTTGCTGTGACAGCTGACCGCCTGCCGCTGCTGCTGGCACAGTACTACTTGCCAACCAACAGCCACGGCGACAGCCCCAAGAGCAATAGCAGCGCAAGTGCAGCCCTGCACAGCAGCAGCAGCAGCTCCAGCAAAGTCCTCTTGAGTAGCAGTAACTCCGGCACATCCCTGCACAACAGCAGCTTCAGTGATCTCCTGTCAAGTAGCAGCAACTCAGGCACATTCCTGAGGAGCAGCAGCAGTTAGAGCACAGACTGTACAGCAGCATCAACTCCAGCAAGTTTTGCATTGCAGCAGCAGCTCCATCACAGTCCATCATAGTCCAGCACAGTCCAGCACAGCCACAGTAGTTGCAGCAGTCCCTGCACAACGGCAACAGCTGCTCCAGCACAGTCCTACGCAGCAGCAGCAGCTCTGGCACAGTCTGCACAGCACTGCTGGCAGCAGCAGCTCTGGCACAGTCCTTCACAAGAGCAGCAGCTCCCACACAGTCCTGCACAGATCTATACAACATGTAAAACTGCAGAATCATCCTGCACAAAAGCAGCAGCTCCCGTGACACCCGCACAGTTGTGTAAAGCAGTTGCAGCTGTCCAGCGCAGTCCGGCAGTGTTGTGCAGCAAGATTGGCACACCCTGCACAGTGGCAGCAGCTACAACGCAGCCCTGCAAAGCAGCAGGAGCAGCTCCAGCATATTCCTACAAAACAGTAACAGCCCCATATTCCTGGAAAGCATTAACAGCACCTTTCAGCACAGCCACGGCAGCCCCATCACTGTGCTGCACAGCAGCAGCAGCAGCAGCCTCAGAGATATGCAGCAACTTCAGCTGTAAAACTGTCCTGCAGAGCAACAGCAGCAGTTTCGGCATTATCCTGCACAACAACAGCAGCTTTGGGACTGTCTGCACAGCAGCAGAAGCTCAAATATCAGTCCTGCAGGGTCTGCCACCAGCTCCAGCACAAACCTGAACAGCAGCAGCAGCTCCAGCACAAACCTGCACAGCAGCAGCAGCTCCAGCACAAACCTGCACAGCAGCAGCAGCTCCAGCACAGGCCAGCACAGTCCTTTATCAGCTCCCTCACAACCCTGCACAGCGGTTCACATCATACCTGCACTGCCAGCACAGTCCTAAACAGCAGAAGTAGCTCTAGCACAGTCGTAAACAGCAGCAGCTCCAGCACGTTCCTGCACAGCAGCAGCAGCTCCAGCACAGTCCTGCACGGTCTGTCACCAGCTCCAGCACAACCCTGCACAGCAGCAGCAGCCACAGCTTAGTCATGCACAGAGCTGCACTGTCATGCACAGTCCTGCACAGCAGCAGTAGCTCTAACACAGTCCTGCACAGCAGCGGCAGCTCCAGCACAGTCCTGCACAGCCGCAGCAGGCGCAACTCAGTCCTGCACAGAGCTGCACTGTCATGCACAGTCCTGCACTGCAGCAGTAGCTCCAGCACAGTCCTGCACAGCAGCAGCGGCATCCCGAGCACGGTTCTGCAAATTATCTGCACAGCAGCAGCAGCAGCAGCAGCAGCTCCATCACAGTCCCAAACAGTTGCAGCAGCAGAGTGTGCAGGGTACAGCAGGGTCCAGCTGCAGCTGCTAGCTAGACCTATAAGTGCTAGTGTAGACAGGCCAGGGACCGGTAAGCAGAAGTGGCTGCAGCTGGTGCGCCAAAGCTTCGCCTGCGGAAAGACACCACACACAAGCTGCACTGAGTTATTAAGGCAGGCCCTCGGCCAGCTGCTCACCTGGGCATGGCTTCGCAGCATCTAAAGCAGGCTGGCGACAGGTCCCCCCGGTACTTCTGCCAAGCACTCCAGGTAACCTGCACACCTATCTTATACTGCTAGAGGTGTTGCAAGAGTGTTGTGGCTAGGTGTGGAGCAGCAAGCAGAGCTAGCCTGGCAGTGCGATAGCAGAGGCGGGAGCTGCCTCCCGCTCTGGTGAAAAGCTTCGTGAGGGCGCAGGGCACAGCGCACCGCGCCCTGTATTTTTTCGTTGACCGCAACCCTACTATTACTTCGGGCGCAAGACAGAGAATACACGCCTCCACTAGCAGCTGCAGCACCCCGAGCAAGAGACGAAACAATGAAGCTAAGCGCGGAGTGTACTTGTTTGTGACTGTTTGTTTGCAAGTCGGAAGGGATGCGCTGCCACTGAATGCTTGAAGAAGATGCCTGCTGCTTTATAGGGCAGCCATGCACTCACTTGTCACTGGCCAGCGGTGGTTCAGGTTGCACATCGGCTGTGATTAGCTGCGTGATTAGTCCAGAAGGGGCGCTGCTGAAATTGTCGTTCAGTTGCGATACTCCCAGTAGAAAGCCTTAATTTGCAATTAATTTGCAATCAACAACTGTTTCTGCAGCCGCCTTGTTGAAATCCTGCGCATTGTGCAGGGTTGGCTGAGGTAGTGCATGAGCAAGAAGTGCAAGGGCTTCACAACAGCAGGTTCAGACTCTGAGGTCGGACTTGCCTCAGTCCAGTTTTCGGTGTTGCCTTGCAGATGTTACTTATATCATCGCGTGGCATGCACCAGCCGGGTGATGTCACGCCAGCCAGCTGCGCAACCTTGGAGCAGCATTGCAGTGTTGTCCCAGCGTGTTGGTGGCACACATGTCTGATGCAGGGTTGGGTTCAGGGTTGCAGCCCTTGATGAGTTTCAGGCGTGCCACTCAGCTCATGCTGCTCCTTCAGCACAGACACCATACTCTTTACTGCTGCAGATCCGAGCCTGCACCACTGACCTGAGACTTACTAACGCCTGCTGACATGCAGCAGACATATGCCACACTGTCACACCGTCAGATTCAAACACGTGCGCCGTGCATGATTAACACAACTGCTTCCAGTGTAAATGCCTGCTCAGTCTGCGATACTGCCGCAGCCGTTCCAAAACAGCAGTTGGTAAGCGAACAAAACTGGTGCAACGCAGCTGACGCTGGGATGAGGCTACCCAGCACGTCCGCATATGGCAGACACAGAAGGTGTCTTTGCCAATACAGAGCTTACTCCTGCACTGAAAACACAGCATACTTTCTCACTACATGCTGCTAAATATAGTACGCTGCCAGCATGCAAACATCACAAGAGCTCAAGCCACGAACAGGACCCCACGGGAGGGTACCGCAGCAGGGCTGTCACAGCAGCTAGTCAATGTTCATACATCACACAAGGTGGGGGCAGTCCAACGCACAAAATGGCAAGGCTACAATGATTATTCCTGCACACGATGTCCAGAATCCTGCCCAGCACAGCCTTCCATTGAAGTGCAACAGGCAACATCGATACAAGTGTTGACTCTGCAGACCCCGCTGAGCATGAACTGAACAGCTGGCGGGCTGGCGTAAGGTAATAAGTCATTATCAGACAACGGCCTGCATGCCGGAAAAGCAACAGCAAACCAACAATCAATCGTTACTGGCACAGCCCTCTGGGAACTACATGCGAAGCTAACAGCTGCAGTGGCATGCTGCATCCGCAGTACCAAGCGCATCCGAATGCAATTCCTCTTTGAACATCCTGCTAGCGTGCCTCATAGCCTACACAGCTGCAACTCACTCGTGCATACCTCCAGCCAGGCGCGTTTTCTGCACCACCCCTCGCACTGCTGACCCTGCTGCCGCTGCCATGGTCGCCTCACACTCATGCTTACACAACACAAATGGTCGCACCAGATGATCGCCCCTCACATCTCCTGCAGTGCAGCAGTCCCTGCACTGCCTGCCACCAGGATTGAGCCCTGCTGCTGCTGCTGCTGCTGCTGCTGCTGCTGCTGCTGCTGCTGCTGCTGCTGCTGCTGCTGCTGCTGCTGCTGCTGCTGCTGCTGCTGCTGGCCAGCTACGCACTCCACTCCTGGCAGCAACAGGTCTGCAGCAGACTGCTTCTCAAACCTGAAGTCATACCTGCAAGCAAGCAGCCGCAAGACAAACGGTGAGCAAGCAGTTCACATGTGATGGTAGTGACGCTCCTCAACCATCTCTCCTTGAGTAATGCGCAACACGACTTGCAAGCCTCGACTGCTGCGCCATGAGCAGCTGCTCAGTGACTCGACGCATTTACCTTGACACACCCCATCCCGATGCACATAGCTACGGCTGCAATGCTGCGCTGCTCACCGGTTGGGCATGCCCCTGTGCGCGAAGCCGTCCCACTTGTCCCCCCACTCGAATGCGGGCTGGCCCTGCGCTGTGGGCCCGCCCACCACCTCACTCTCCATGGCAAGCGCCATGCTGTAGCTGGACACCTGCAGCAGCAGCAGCAGCAGCAGCAGCAGGAGCAGCAGCAGTTGGCGTTGGCCATCAAACAACGCACCAACAACACAGCAATCGACCTATCTCATTTTGAAGCAGCACAGCAGCACACCCAGTGCGAGCAGTGGAGGTGGGGGAATCCCTGCCGCATAGCACAATCTCCACTACAATACGTGCACCACTACAGTTTATTGGCAGAGCAATATTGCAAAAAAGCCACACTGCAGAACAGCAGCAGCAGCAGCAGCAACAGCAGCAGCAGCAGCAGCAAAACTCACCTTGGTATCATAGCAGCCCTTTGGGATGGCGCCCGTCTTAGCCAGGTCGCCACGCGAGCACACAGAGGCCACCGGCTGGCCGTTTGACAGGTCGTCATTTTGGAAGTCGTTATATCGCATGAGGTGCTTCAGGTGCTCCAGGTCGTGCACGTTCCCCTGATCACGCCTGAAAATGTTGGCACGCGGCGACACCTGCACAGCATGCAGCACATGTTGATGTCTTCAGCCGCCATCTTGGGCATACGCAAGTCAAACAACACCTCGACATCCACTGGTGTGCCTATTGCACAGGTGGCAAGTAGGGAGGCCTCTCCAATAGCATGTCCGCAGCCACACAGCCCTAGCTGCGGCCGTGGGCTTCACTTGAGCCATGAGGGGTGAAATTGACAGGCACATGCTGCGTTTTACCGACCAATACTGGATTCACCTGCCAATTCAATCAACATGTGTTGTTGCCCGCGCCTCACCTGGTACATCAGCCAGCGAGCAGGGTCGCCATACTGTGGGCCCTTGCCCTGAGCTGCATCAATGAGGCTGGGGTAGCCTGGGCACGGCAAGAACATGGCAAACCAGCAGCAGCAGCAGCAGCAGCAGCAGCAGCAGCAGCAGCAGCAGCAGCAGCAGCAGCAGCAGCAGCAGCAGCAGCAGCAGCAGCAGCAGCGTCAGGACCGCCTGGCTCAGCTGAGACGTGAGTGACACTGGCAAGCAGCACGGCAGCACATCTGCAACAGACGGGTGAGTCAGGAGTGCATCAGAACGTGCAGCCGCTGTGGCTGTACAGCTGCAGGATATAAGCCTCCACTTGTATGTGCGGCGAACACTCACCGGCCTTCTCATAAATGTTGGGGAAGAATGCCACGTTGTAGGATGGCCAGTAGCCCCGAGCCAACACCTGCAATGCATGCCGCAGCAGCGTCACAAGCAGCAGCGCATCACACAACCATGCTGCTGGGCAGGAGACAGCTGACTGAGCAACAGTGCATGCGGCATCGCAGCAAACACCAGTCACACCAACATTGTTGTTTGTGCATGCACCAGTCCAACACAGACCGCAAAGTACACTGCTTACTACAATGACAACAACGCTGCTCACACAACAGCACCTGCGGTGCATGTTGCAAATAATGATGTAACAATAACTGTCCAGGCACCGCACCTGTGTCATGTCAGCCGCCTCCACCACTCCTGGCAGCTGCTCAGCCACCCACAGCAGCCCCGCCTGCAGCTGCTTGCGCGGCACAAAGCGCTTCAAGTCCAGCACCATGTACTGCAGGGGGGAGGCACGGCAGGCAGGCAGGCAGACACAACTGTCAGCGAGTTGTGATGCACGGTGTACGATAGCACGAAGCGCTTCAAGTCATCATGTACTGCAAGGAGGAGGCACCGCAGGCAGCGCAGGCAGGCAGGCAGGCAGCCAGGCAGGCAGGCAGCCAGAAGCGCAGGCAGGCAGCAGCGTTGTCAGGCAGCTGTAACACAACGTGTGCGGCAGTACACTGCTTCCAGTTTCAGCATCATGCCCTGCTGAGAGCGCGAGATACAGCTGTCTGGTGAACAACAACTGATGTGTGACTGAGTGGCACGAGAGGGTCGAAACAAGCAGTTCCCGTCACCTTCTTCAAGTGCCGAAACAGGTTTTTGCCTTGCACGGCATGCGTGCAAGGATGATAAGCATGCTGACAATGCCACAGACCAATGCACCACACAGACGCGGACAGGCGCGCAGCAGCTGCTTCCCCATCCCTCCCCACCTGGTTGTTGTAGGTGCCGCTGTTGTGGCGCTTGAAGGTGTCCACCCAGGCGCTGCCGTTGCTGGCCAGCAGGTTGGCGGCACGCACGCGCTGCCAGCTGGGCACAGATGCCGGGCTCAGGCCCTGCAGGCGGGGCGACGATGTAGACGTCCAACGAGAGGAGCGTCAGTCTCAAGCCATGCGAAGGCCCGCGCGGCAGATTGCGTGCCTAGCACCAGTGTCACATAGTGACCGCTGCAGTGCAGTAGCTGTTCGCACTGACACGGAATCATATATACACACACAAATGCGCAGCCACTGCCACACGAACAGCGCACCTCCAGTATGCTGAAGTTGTAGATGTGGTTGGTGGTTTCCAGCACCCACCAAGCCATACTAATCCATTGCGTTCTTACCTTATATATACACGTATCCACACACACCCACAAGCGCACAGGCCACACCAAACAGCGCACCTCCAGGATGCTGAAGTTGTAGATGTGGTTGGTGGTCTCCAGCACCACCAGCTGGGCACTGGTCATGTAGAAGTCATCATCGCTGGCCAGCTCCCCGGGGTAGGAGGAGAAGGACAGGCCCTGGGCAGCAACACCGCCAGACACCTGCAGCAGGAACAGCACATTGCAAGCAGCACACAGGCAGCACAGCAAGCTTGAGCGTTGAATAGGTTGACAAGTGCATCGGTGAGGTGCCAACACTTCCAAGACAGGCCCTGGGCGGCCACGCCACCAGCCACCTGGCCAGCAGCAGGCAAGGTTGACAAAGCCATGCATTGTAGACAGCACAGCAAGCCTTGCACTCCATCCGTAAGGGCATGGCACCCCAACAGAAGGCATACGACATGCAGAAACAACCAGGAAGGCACGTGTCCCTGCCTTGGCTGCGTTGCAAGCACGACAGTGATACTCAACATGCGCTACCGTGCAGCACACTAGGCTGGCAACCTTAGCCAACAGCACAACAGCTTCGTGCATTGCAGCCACACAGCCATGTTGCAGCAGCAGGGCTACCCGCAGCCATGCCTGCAGGCTGTGAAACAGGCAAGCTGCCTCACCTGCTGTAGTTGCAGCTGGTAGTGCTTGTAGATGCGCGTCATGGCTGTGAAGCTGTCCCAGGTGCTGTGGCCAAACAGCAGGTCGCCCAGGTCGGCAGTCACCTTGATCAGCGCACTGCACTTGCCTGTAGGGCAGCAGCAGCAGCAGCAGGCCAGCCGGTATGTGTTTGGTTACGCTGGGCGTTCAATAAAAGCCAAGAGTGAAACTGCATATGCAATGCAGCAAGCCGCACGTTGATACATGAATGCACCGCCTGCTGACACAGCTCCACGGCTGCTAGTGGTGCTCCGGCTGCATGGCTGCTGGCGCTGCTTTACGTCTGCGCTGCTGCTGCTGCTGCTGCTGCTGCTGCTGCTGCTGCGAGCTCACCCTGCAGGGCCAGGTGTGTGAGCAGCTCATCGGGCTGCATCCTGGCCAGGCGCGCAGCCGCCTCCTCAGCATCATACATGTCCATCAGGTCATACAGCTCGCCTGCAGGGGCACAGCACACAGCACAATGTTCGTTTGATGACTTGATGTCTATTCTTTGATTCACTTGCTGTCAACACGAGCGCACAGTTGATGTAATGTCAGCACGTGGTAACGGACAAAAACCCAGGCACATCCTAACACTGCTGGTTGCTGCACATTGCAGCTGCTGCTGCCTTGAGCACAAGCCGCAGGCAACAGATGCACAACTCGAGCGACTGCCTGCCTCCTAGCAATGGCAGGAACAGCCAAATTCCAGCTGACTACCCATCAAACCAGTTTTGTCACTGCTGCTGCTGCTGCTGCCAAACAACCTGGGCTCACCGTTGCTGTTTAGGAACATGATGGCATCCCTTGACAGCCACTCCCCTGGTGGCAGGGTGCCTGCTGCATCTGCTGCTGCCATTGCTGCATCATAGCCCTCATAAAGGCCGTCCAGCTGTGCTAGCAGCAGGCCCTGCACCTGCCAGTAGGTGTCCTGCTGGTTGGCTGCCACTTGCTGCCGCAGCCACTTGTCCTGCTGGTCAACCCTGCACGCAGCACAGCAGAGCAGACAGCAGCAACCTGGTGCGTGACATGCCATGGATATGTGTTATCAAGCTTTGCAAGCTGGAGGCGCAGCATAGTTCGGGCGGCTCACACAAATGCATGCCAAACAATCCTGCAAGATGCATGTGCAAGAGCTGAAGACCCACACGGTGCATGGGCTCAAGCCAGCCACAGGTTGCACATCACCGTATGCCCACTCACCACTGCATGGGCTTCTCCAGGCTGGCATTCAGCTGGTGGATGAAGTAGTGCTTCAAGTTGTGGTGGTGGTCGTTGATGCGTGATGCTGTCAGGTACCCCTCCAAGTAGCCTGCTGCTGCCATCTGCTCTGCATCGCTGAAGCTGCTGGATGCGACCACGCGCAGCTTGCCAAAGTTGCTGGGGGTGTGCCCGGAGTCCAGGTAAGCACCATGAGCCACAGCATCTGCAGTTGGAAGGTGTTATGGTCAAACGCATGCGCTGTGTTAGCGCTGGGGCTGGTGCTGGTGCTGGTGCAGGTGGAGCTGCTGCTGCTGCTGCTGCCCACCAGGCAGTGCCCATGTGTGCCAAGTTTTCTCTTGCTTGAAGCAACGTCACTGCCGCTGAAACCAGGACGTTAATAAGGTTCAAGCATTACTTGTGCTGGCTCAAACGCCACGATGTGGCAGGCTGCTGCACGCTGAATGCTCACCTGGCAGGACACCTGTCATGTAGGCAAGCCGTCCGTCTTCCGTCTTAACTACGCTGCCAAACACAGCGTGTGAGTCATGTTTGCAACTCTGTTGCTGTGCTGCGCTGATGACGAAGAAAGCGAACAGTGCAACGAAGGCGCCTAAGGTGGGGCGCAATCCAGCCATGACTGCGGAATGCACTACAGTTGCCGGTTCCAGAAACGATCAACTTGTTCCAGAAAGCACAGCTGGGCTTCTGGTGCCTGACCAGACGCTCACTTCACTGCCCCCCGGGGCAGCAAGCAACAGCGGTGCAAATCTGCGCTGAAGTGATGCAGCAAGCAGCAACGACGAATTGACAAAGCTATGGTGTGCCATGGCCTTGACCAGGACGCCGGCCACCTGAAACCTCCAGTGACAGTGTCAGTTTACTGATGTTACTAGTCATGCTGCAGTGGGTCATCTGGCATCTTGCAGTTTTGGCAGGAGGTCATCCCGAGGATATTCTGACGCAAGGCTCGTGATAGTACAAGACTGCTGCTTCTGCTTGAGTTGCAAAGAGCACCCAAGCCCACTAGTGTGCCTCTGTCAAGGCCCACTGAACATCGGACAACCATGTACATGTAGTCTGCAGGCACACGCAAGTGCGATGGCAGATGGTGAAGGCAACTCATGTGCGAGAGAAATTAGCTGCTGCTTCCAAGCTTCATGCATCAAAAGCCTGCTAGCAACCAGCCATTCATATGTGCTGGCACGTGCCTGTGAAGCCGTGTACAGAGCTACAAGAGCTAAACTGTAAGCTGGCAGCTTACACACTGCAGCAGACTACAAGGAACCAGTGCTCACACAAACCTCACCTGTCTTAACATACTTCTTCTAGAGTCAATAACCCTTCTCAGCACTATCAATAGCTGAAATAGCTGACACGCGCCACAAACAGGAAGGTCAGCAGCTCCAGCGCTGCTGGGATGCAGTTGCAGACCAGCACAAACGCAATCAGGGCACCAGCCGACCACGCCTGCACGAAAGCAAGCAGCAGCAGGTGCAAGTGGGCAGCAAGGGTTACAACGCTTGTTGCTACAGAGTATGTGCTGCTGCTTTTGCGCGCATCCAGCCTGCTCAGTGTGTTGAAGTGTGTCTGTGGCAAAATACACCATGAACTCAAGCTGCTACTTACATGCCCAAGCCTAAGCCCACACCATGCTCACGTTTGTGTACATGAGGCCTGTCAGGATGGCTCCGACAAAGTGCAGGACGATGTACAGGCAGCTGTGCCCGTGCATGAAGATGGACACACCAAGGAACAGCCCCACATACTCCACTGCAAAGCAGGCGATGGCTGCATACGCCACGCTGCTGAGCCTGCACACGACCAAACCGGCAGTAAGCACATTTTGCAGGGCTTCGTACAGTGGCTGTGAGAAGTGGGACGTTCAGCGCGCACCAACAGCATGCAACTGCATGGGTGTGCATGGAGAATGCTTTGCAGACAACGGCAACAGTGCCAGCGAGCAGTGGTTCACAGCTGGTGGTAGTTGTAGTGGTTCACAGCTGGTGGTAGTGGTTCAAAGCTGGTATTGTTGTGTTGTTGCTGCTGTGTGCACCCACAGGAAGCCGCCCTGATGGCAGCTGCAGCAATGGGGAAGAAGCTTTCCTGCTGCATGCGTGGCTACAGGTGTGGCGGCGTTACTCACTGCTTCGTCAACTGCATGAGGTCATCTGCTGCTAATAGGTCTGTGTCACTGCTGCCTGCCAGAAGGATTTGGCTGGCTAGCATCCTCTGCATGCAGCGAAAATGGAAGTGAGCATATCATAGCCAGCCTGGCACCATGTGCTGCTGCATGTGCACCTGTAGCTGCTTGATACTCACCACATCAAAGAGGATGGTCACTACTGCTATGAAATGAGCTGTAGTTGTCAAGAACCTTGTTGGCAGAGTAACCTGTGTCCAAGAGGTGTTGATCAATGGTAGTAGTGCTCCTGAGCAACATCAGTGGCAGTTGTGCAGCTTGGCAGCATTTGCTGCCAGGCCCCTGCAGCACACCTCCTCAGCTGTCCTGAAGCCCATGTTGCCAGTGTGCCACCACTGACGTAGTAATTTACTTTGCTATCAAAATGTTTCAGCCCTCCTCTCGCCTGCTGCAGCGAGCAAGATGCTGTCTGCAAACTGGCGCCAAATCTGCCTGGTTCGGCCGGACCTCCGACGGTCTTGATTGCGTTGTAATATTCAACTTAATTTGACGACATCGGCGTGTTCAGATCCCCAGTCAGTGCTTGGGATGTCCTGGCACTGTCAGAAAGTACGTATTCGCATAGTACGCGGTCGAGCACTTGTTTAACATCACCTCCTCTCAATATATCACGACCATGAGGCTGTTTCCCTCCCATCTGGTGCGCCCTAACATCACTGCTGTCGCCCGAAGATAACTTTGACTGACAGTCAATGACTCAGTCATTTACAGTCAAACTGAGAACGGCAGCTGCTGATGATGAGTGTAGCCCTGATGGCCTGAAGCACAACAGTTTGTTGCTCTTACAAGGTTGTCCCACTGGGAAAACTGGCACTTGCTGATGCACCATTGCTTGTAGCATGCCATATCACGTGCTTGACATGCTGTCCACCAGCAGCGACAGCTGCCCAACAATGTAATCTACACAAGCAGCTGCATTATTGGTGGTATCTACCTCCACTACAGCATCCAGCAGTCCTGCTGCAGAAGCCAGCTCCAGCTGCCGCTGCAGCTTCTGCTGCTCCTGCAGCCTGTACTGCTCAAACCCTCCACACTTGCCCTCATCACGCACCAACCCTCGTGCCTGCAGGCGTTGCAGCTGCAGGTCAGCTCGGCCGGCAGTATCAAACAGCAGCAGCACCACCCGACAGCCTCCTGTATTGCTGGAGCCTTGTGGCGCCTGCAGCTGCTGCTGCTGCTGTTGCTGCTGCTGCTGTTGTTGTTGCTGCTGCTGCTGCTGCTGCTGCTGCTGCTGCTGCTGCTGCTGCTGCTGCTGCTTGCCCCCGTGTGCACTGTAAACCTTTTTGGCAGCAGGCTGCTGGCCAACTTCCAGCGCCTCACCTGCGCGGATGGCCTGCAGGTACGGCTGTATGTACGCAGCAGTTAGCTTGTCACCAAACTGACCATCCAGCAGCACAATACACTGCGACCGTGCCGCCAAGTTGTCTGCTGCGATGCCAAACATAACGCCATACGTCTGCTGCTGCACGTGGCGCTTATAGTACTCTGAGAAGTAGGGCTGCCCCGACAGCAGCGCTTTGTTGATGGTGTCTTTGTCCAAGTAAAGGGAGCCGGTGCCTAGCCGAGCGCTCAGCAGCCGCAGCACTGTAGACTTGCCTACACCAGCCATCCCAGCAGACAGCAGCAGCAGCTTCCTTGGCAGCTGCCCGGATGCTTGCTGCTGGCGCCGCCGCTGCCGCTGCTGCCATGCCGAGGGTCGCTGCTGGCGCAGGGCATGCCTGCTGAAGCTATGCTGTTGGTGGTTGCAGAAATGCCGCTGCCGCTGCCGCTGCAGCCGCCGCCGCTGCTGTGCTTGCTGCTGCGTTTGCCCATCTGCGCTGCGTGGGAGCACTTGTGGGCCTGCAGGCTGCTGCTGCTGCTGCTGCTGCTGCTTTGCTAGGTGGTTCTGCTGCTTACAATTGAGAAGCTGATCTGGTCCTACTCCAGCGTCCACAACGCCCTTTGGCTGCTCTGCTTGTGCTGCGGCTGTTGCTGCACCATGCTGGCTGCGTGCAGTGATCCACCAGATAACCACAGCACCGGCACCAGGTGCTGACAGCTGTGCAGACTCCAGAGGTTGTTGACCAACAGCAGCTACTGCCGCCTGCTGCTGCTCATGACCTGGCTGCTGCTGGTGGTGGTGGTGGTGGCCGCAAGGGACTAGCTGCTGCTGCTGCTGCTGCTGGTGCTGTTGGTGCTGTGCCACCACAGTCATGTGCAGCCCTGCCAGCCGCAGCTCATCCTGCAGCAGCTGGTCCACCTGCAGGTGGCGCTGCTTGTGAGCGAGCAGGAAACCAGCACAACCAGTACCACTGCTGCCGCCGCTGCTGCTGCTGCTGCTGGCTGCCGAGCCGGCCTCTCCTTTTCTTGCACCTAAGAGTGCTGCAATCAGCCTCACCACAGGCCCAACCTGGCCAGCATTGAACACCAGATCTGCTCCCATGGCCCAGTCACAGCTGCACAGCATGGCCTCAAAGCTGCTGCTGCTGCTGCTGCTGGCAGTGCTGCTGCCAGGCAGGTCATTCCAGTTCAGTACAGCAGCTGCTGCAGATCCTCCAGCTGCGCTGATGATGCCTGCATTGGCTGCAATGTTTGCTGCAAGCAGCTGCTGCATCTCTGGCAGGTCTGTCAGCGTGACGTGCGCACCCAGTGCTGCTGCTGCAATGCCAACAATGCCAGTGCCTGATCCCACCTCCAGAACCTTGGCTCCTGCTGGGTGCATCCACACGCTGCTCTGCTGCTGCTGCTGCTGCTGCTGCTGCTGCTGCTGCCGGACCCCTGCAGCTGCTGCGGCCGCCGCTGCAGCGCCAGTGTTGCCTGGCACAGATGCTGCTGATACACTGGTGGCAGCATTGTCTGCTGCGACAGGGTGTTGCTGCAGGGTTATCCTGCTGCTGCTGTTGCTGCTGCTGCTGACCAGCAGCCTTGCCAGCTGTATGCCTGCCTCCCAAATGACACAGCCAGGGCCGGACTGGCCAGCTGCAGGTGGGCAGCAGCACACAGCCAGCGCACAGCACACACATGAACATCTACTTGAGGGGATTTGGAGCAGTAATGTAAGTCACACTGCCCTAGCATCAGCAGCCAGGTGCCTGAATGCACTGGAGGTCACACACATCTGCTCAACTTGTGTCTGCGATGCAACATATACAGATAGAGTGACATAGTTTGGCCTGACGTTCTGGCGGCTGTCTCACCTGGCTGGCTGCTGATGGCCAGGCCTGTCAGGCCCACTTGCCGAGCCACTGCCTGCTGTGCCAGCTGGCAAGCATCCTGCAGCTCCTGCTGCACCTCAAGCTGACCTGGCAGCAGCGCCTGCAGTGGCAGCACAGCACGCCATGAATTAGTTGGACTATTGCAACAGAGGGATTCAATGAAGGTCAGATGTGCTGCAGCTTGTTGGAGCAGGGCAGTTGAAAAGGCCCCAAGAGGAGAGCATGGCATATTTTGAGGTGGCTTGGCGTAGAAGACCGCATGGCTGTTGCAGGATGCATGGCAGATGGGTGTTCGCGCGGCATGCACACACACATACAGCTGCGTTGCACACAGACAATAACAACTTGCATTACACGGGCGATTGCACACCAGCCTGGCACTATGCAGTGCTCACCAGGCTGCTGCTAAACGCCTCAACGGCTGCCTGCGGCCTGCCTGTGTTGAGGCACGCCCTGCCCAGCGTCACCCAGGCATCAGCCCACTGCACGGCAACAGTACAGCACAGCTCAGCTGCACATCTGCAGCAGTATGACATGCAGTTGCATGACGAACCCCTTAAAGCATCGGACAAATCTCCCCATTCCACTGTGCCACCTGCACATACTCCTGCAAGGAACAAGCATGCTGGTTGATGGAGGCTGGCAAAACTTCATGTAATGCTGCATGCAGCCATGCACATCAAAACACCTGCCCTAAGCCACCTAGTCTTTTGATTCAACTTACATCTGGCTGCAGGGCTGTTGCCGCTTCTGCTGCAGCCAGTGCCTCTTCATGCTGCTCCAGCTCCATGAGGCACTGTGCCAGCTGTTCCTGCAAGGCAGCACTGCCGGGGGCTAGTTGCAGCGCTAGCCTGAAGCTAGTCACTGCTGCAGAGAAGTTGCCACCTTCTGCTGCTGCTATGGCAGCGTCTTGCAGCTGTTGCAGCCTGCATGAAAGGACAGATTACAGAAGTTCATACTTGTTTGCTGCTTGGAGTGAGCCAGTGTGCAATATGTGTGCACTGCTGTGCTAGTGAGCCACAGCATCCAAGCAGAGCTGTGCCGTGCAGGGAGAGCTGTTTGATTTGATATGGTGCAGCTGCTGCTGAAGGTGGGGGCAAAAGCGCAAAGCAGTCTGTGGGCCTGGTGCGCTGCCAGATCTTGCAAATGCCATCAACACAGCGGCTTCACCTTGCGCTGTCAGCATCAACTGCACACTGTGCATTCATATCGGAGGGAGTGGCAGGTGCACGATGTATGGGTGATAAGGCCCGACTGAATAGTTGCAGATAGTGCTGTAACTTTCCGGGGCGGCTGCGCACAATCAAATAGCCAGTAACAGGCTGCTGCTGCCCCTGCTGCCGACAACAGCCAGGTGATGGGATTTGGGCAACACAGTGCAGCAGCATGAGCAAGGCCGTGCTGCTTGTCAGGTTGCTGCTTGCATGCAAGCTAGAGTAGGCGGGTGTCAAGCATGATCAGAGAGCTTTCCTTAAGCCTACTTGAAGTGGCGGCAATTGAGTGTCATGTCACTTGGGCTCATCAGCAGGGTTTGGTTGAGGCCAGAGCAACCGGACAGAAGGGGACGACCCGCGTGAAGCCATGCTCGTAATGTTCCTGTTCATAACTGTCTTACACTATCTTAATTGATAGCTGGCGTGATTGAGTTGGTGCAAATGCGTGAGCAAGGTCTCGAGTTTTCTGCACCTGGCCACAATCGTGTCGGTTGAATCGTCATTGAACAAAGAAGAATAAGTTTGTTGGACACTTCAGACAGTCAAGGAAGTCACAAACATGGTATTTCTCTATGACGCTGTCACTGCTGAGCAGTGACTGCCTGTTGCAGCCCCTGCAGCTTTTATCTGCACCCTACCTGCACAGGTTGCTGCTGCACTTCTTCTGCAGACAATCCTTGCAATTTCTTCTCTTGCAGGACAAGCTGGCAGAATTGCTGCCACCCCCAGCGCTGAACAGGCCACCCACACAGCAGCGTGCACCAGACCCTGGCAGGTTCAGGTCCATTGACATGCAGCCAGAAAGCGCCCAGCAGGACCCAAGCTACCAAAGGATGATGCAAGAAGTAAGCGAAGGCACCACAGCCTGGGGAAGAGCAGAAACAGCATTGCTATTTGCAGGTGGCGTGTGGCATGTTGTGCAGTGTGATGCGCCCTGCTTTGGGCTCTGCGCTGCGCCGGGCTGGAAGCTGGCAATGTTCCTCACCAACAAGCAACCGCAGTGATTGTGGCAGCTGCAAGTTGCATCAGAGACATGACCGTATGGCTGCAGGATTACGCCACTGTCTGACTGATGTTGCCGCTGTGTTGCTGGTGTGCAGATTGAGGCGCTGCAGCATCGGCAGGGCTGGCTGGCAGGCAGAGGAGGTGCGACCTTATCCTGTGCAGCAGCGTCACGAGCATCGACCTGACATGCGCCCGGTGTATCCAGCAGGACACAGAAAACTGCACTGTAGCGATCCTTGTGGCAGCAGGCAGCCAGCACAGACTGCACTTCTAACATGCCACTGCCTGTCTACCCTGCTGGCAGTGCTGTGATGTGCTTTTGCACCATAGCACCATGGCCCTGTGTTAGGGATGTCCACATCCGGTTGCGCCGCAACGCCCACGCTCTGCTGCAACTGGCAGCAGCCATCTACTTCAGCAGCGAAGCACTGCATGTGCAAGCCTTCCCTCCATGTCCCTATGCGCTTCGCGCTGCCATGTGCTGCTGCTGTTGTGCAGCGTTTGACAAGGAGGATCTACTGTACCTCAGAGACAGGGAGGAGCAGCAGCGCATGACAGAGCAGGAGCAGCGGGATGGAGAGGCAGCAGCATATGCAGCAGCACGCGCGCGCATAGAGCGGGAGCAGGAAGCTGCAGCACGGGCAGCCCTGCGACAGCAGCAGACCAAGCAGCAGCAGAGCAAGTGAGTGCTTTTAACACAGAGTTTGCTGTCTGCAGCCCCCTTGAACTCACCAACGTGCGACGGTGGCAGACGAGCCACTTGCGCATTACAGTAAATGACATGCGTGTACGAGCCATGTTTGACAGTTGCTCAGGCCTTGCCTCTCCTGCTGCTGCTGCTGCTGCTTGGGACCCTACCCAGGTCCTCACATACCAAAGGGTTGGTGCCTGTGTTGAAGGTCAAAGCACACCATAGCAAGGAGCAGCAGCAGCAGCAGCCGCAGCAGCAGCCGCCTCCTGCAGGACATCCTGCGCAGTCGGGGCTTGCACAAGAGCACAAAGAACCAGACCACAAGAGGCCAAGGCTCACTGGCAGTGCTGATGCACATGTAGCAGCTGGATCTGCTGAGGTCAGGCATGCAGCTGCAGCTGCGGGTGCCAGCTGCAGTGAAGCTGTACAGCGGCAAGGCAGCAGTGCTGTTGGAGCACAGAGCACCGCAGCTGCTTGCAACAAGGCATCCAATGACATTGCGAGCAGCGGGCAGCAGCAGCAGCAGCAGCAGCAGCAGCAGGGACAAGCTCAAAGAAAAGAAGAGCAGACGGGGCTAGGAGGCCTGTTGGGCTATGACAGTGAGAGTGATGACGAAGATGACGCCCAGCCCAGCAGAACTGGCCCAGCTGCCAACAGTGCAAGCATACGCCAGCAGGGGCTGCAGTTGCCATCAGCTGCAGAGTTGCTGGAGCGAGACTTGCCCAGCAGCTTTGCCCCATCTCCAAACAGGGTTGGAGCAGAACCTGGATCCCCTCCTTTGGTGGGCTCAGGGGTTGCTTATCAGCATCATACTGGCTGGATCTGATGCAGTACATGCACAGGCTGCTCACTTGCACGCTGAGTTGTTGAGGCTGATCCTGCATTGCTGCCCTCTGTAATCAGATTGTTTGCCACGATCTTGTCGTGATGTGCACCCGCAGCAACGCAGAGCTGCAAAGCAGAGCCCGGTGGTCAAGTCAATGGCCCACAAACCCTAGCTGCTTTGTGCATGGCATTTTATCAGCGCTGATTGACATCAAGCCTAATGATGGCTTTTAGCATCGCCCCAATAGGCAGAAAGAGCCCTCATTGGGGAGTTAAAACCGAGTGCGTGCGTTTAACAGAGTGCCACGCCGTCCTATAGGTGCCGGAGCCATACCTGATCTCTTCGATCGGTTTCGTGGGCACGTTTGCGCCCAACAGAGGAAGCAGAATGCACGTACTGCATAGACCTTTGGCAGGGGCTGGGCACCTGCCCAGGCCCTCTCCTGCTTCCGTTCCTTGTGGATCATCAAGGCCATCGCACTTGCGTCGTGGTTTCTTGCCAAAGCCGGCAGTGCAGAGTGCAGGCACTGGCAGTCTCGGGCAGCGCGCAGGCACTGGCAGTCTTCGGGCAAGGGGGGAGCGCCTGGTCACACGTGTAGCCGAAGCTCAAGACGTTACTATTGAGCTGAACAATGAGGAGGATCCAGAGTCGACGGTGAGAGCTGGCTAGGTCGAAAGCATGGCGTTTCGGTTTGCTGGATACGTCCGCACGTCTGATCAGCATGCAGGTGCAGCTCCTGCCAGCTGTGCTGCATCAACAGTGTGCAATACGCTTTGATCCTTGTGCAGCAAGGTTGTTGAAGGCACCGGTGCCACAGCTGATGCAGTATCTGGTGTCGGTGGTTGCCATGGTTGCAACCGGCATCTGGGGATTCCTTAGCTCATATAGCAAGGCACCAGGGGCTAGCAGACAGGCAATCAACGCAGCTGCTTAGCTGGCAGGTGCCCCAGAGCAGTCGTGGGTAGCAGGTGCAGCATGACGCTGCTTGCAGCAACCCTCTCCCTTGGTGCAGCAGTTTGCATGCACTCCTGCCTTTGCTTGATTCAAGGTCATTAACCGCATAGCTATGGTCACAATAGATATGGTAACAGCTTAGGTAAATCAGCTCTTGCATCACCAGCAGCTGTGACGCAATGTCCCCACCAGCACTGCAGCACAGCTGCAAGCGCCAGTGCGGCTCCCCATGCGTGCCGCTGCTCCTGCAGCAAACCCCGCCTACCTGCATTTCTGGCTCTCCCCGTACTCTCTCCTACCACACTCCCACACGCAAGCTCCACAAATCCTCCCCGGCAACCGCTGGCCTCACTTCTGCTGCTTCCGCCTCCATGCCGCAGGTGCTGTACCTGTCAGGCGCCAACCGGCCAGGCCTGCTGACGGCACTGTCTGCTGCGCTGCGCGACCTGGGGCTAGAAGTGAGCAAGGCCATCGTGGAGACAGATGCGCAGAACAACAAGATCGCGGACAAGTTCTTTGTCACGCGCCGCGAGGGAGGCAAGGTGCTGCAGGTGCGCTCAGCAAAGTGCGGCAAGGCAGGGTGGGATATTGCGTTGCTGCTGGCTCGTGGCAAGCATACCGAACTCGCCTTGTTGTGCTGTGATTGGTGTTGTTGCCCAAGGCTGTGCCTGCTGGTACGCATGCAGTCAATCGTGTTGATGGCATCGGCGTGACGCTGCTTGCAGGACGAGGAGGTGTCCAACATCAAGCGCGTGCTGGAGGTGCTGCTGCGCGGCCGCAGCGGCCCAGTCACGCCGCGTCCCAAGTTCACCACGGTCAGCATCCAGCAGGACGAGAACAAGCGCGAGCTGCTGTACACACTCATGGGTGCGTTACTTGGTCAAACATTCAGCGGCAGTGGATGCATGCAGCGTTGGTCAAACATTCAGCGGCAGTGGATGCATGCAGCGTCTCTGCAGCTGTAGTATGTTGGGGTAATGTATGTAGAGCCAGGTGGTGCGGTGGCAGGAGAGGGAGGTGCCAGCAACAGAAAGACGGGTTTGGTTGGCGACTGAGGCCGGTTCAGGGAGCAGCCATACCTCCTGGCACATACTTCCTGGCACCGCAGCAGCAGCAGCAACAGCAGACAGCGCAAGAGGGGCTGGCAGCAGCAGAGAGCAGGGATGCAGCAGGCACTGCGCAATGTGACAGCAGCAACAAACGCAGGACTGTTTGCCAGTGCGGCGCTGATTAATGGGCTGCATGGACAATCAGCACCTTGCAGGACGCTGTACGGCTGTTGGCACACATCGCAATGCAGTGCTGGTCGGAGGCCATTTGAGCAGAAGGAACTCTTGTCTTGAGCAGTTGCGGGCATGATGACAAGCAGCAGCAGTACCTTGGTATAGGATAGTTGACTATGCATAGTTCGCAGGACAGATAGGGAAGCGCAGTGGACCAGGACCAGCAGCCAACATGGCAGCTGCTCAGCAGACGCGGGGCTGGCTGGGGGGCTGGCATTGGCAACGCCAGGTGAAGCATCACGCATGTCATGCACATGCTTTAGAGGGATGTACGTCCGTCGAACTCTTTCCCTCTGACACCCTTGCTGTTTATCATCTCTATCGTTTATCATTCCCTGCAGACACGTACCGCAAGAACGACGTGCTGTCCATCCAGGAGAGCATCGTCAACCACGTGGAGTACACGCTGGCGCGCACACGCCACCAGTTTGACGACTTTGAGTGCTACCAGGCCGCCGCCTTCAGCCTGCGCGACAGGCTCATCGAGATGTGGAACGACACGCAGACCTACTTCAAGTGCGTCAAGGGGGATGTTTGGCGGAAGGGCGGGCGCAGCAAGCAGCGTTGCACGTAATTTGTATCGCAGTGTCGCCGCCTGCAGGAGCAGCAGGCGTTGCTCTTGTCAGTCAAGTGTGCTTGCAGCGTGACAGTTAAAGAGGCGCAGCTTTGCATGCATGCATGAGCGCTGTTTGCGCGTGTGCGAGGTTCTGTCTGTATCTGCTCACCTTCCTCCCAGCAGGGAGCTGGACCTCAAGCCATGCGCCACCCGTCACACAGCACTACATGCATGCAGTCGCTGAAGCTGTATCTGTGTCTGGAGTCTGCACCCCACAGGAAGCAGGACCCCAAGCGCGTGCACAACACTGCTGCTGCATGCATACAGCTGAAGCTACGTCTGCCTCATGTTTTGTGTCTGTCTGTGTGCCGCCCCGCAGGGAGCAGGACCCCAAGCGCGTGTACTACCTGTCCATGGAGTTCCTCATGGGCCGCAGCCTGCTCAACACGCTGTACAATCTGGGCATCAAGGACCAGTACATGGGTGAGCGGCAGGCGCTGGCGATGGCGCTGCATCGCAACAATGGGGCCCCGTGCTGCGAGCAGAGCAGTGTGTTGGGGTTGTATGCATTTCCAGGGGTGGCAGCCGGCTGTCAAACCTGCGTCCTGTTCGAGCACACGCGTGGCCCCAAATCACACATTGCCGCGCTGCTGCGAACACCTGCCTCTGCTGTCATGCAATCACCACTTGCCACACTGCAGAGGCACTGTCTGAGCTGGGCTATGACCTTGAGACCATTGCGGAGCAGGAGCGCGATGCAGCGCTGGGCAACGGCGGCCTGGGCAGGCTGGCTGCGTGCTTCCTGGACAGCATGGCAACACTCAACCTGCCAGCCTGGGGCTACGGCATCCGCTACAGCTACGGCATGTTCCGCCAGGTGCGGCGCGCTGCTGCTAAATGCATAAGATGCTGCAGGATAGTAGGAGCCTCACTGCATATGTTTCCTGCACAAGCAGCAGCGCTAGCAGATAACAATGTTTGCAATGTTCTGCGCCCCGCCCTCATGTTGCCAGCGCTGCCGCCATCCTGCTGCTGTGTTTCTGTGCGCTGCAGAGCATCGTGAACGGCTTCCAGCGCCAGCAGCCCGACCGCCATGGTGCCTGTTTTGAAACACAGTTTGGCTGCAACACCAGCTAGTTGACCCTTTACTGCACCTCATGCTTGCATCGCTTGCCCCTGCAGAGCATTGTGAACGGCTTCCAGCACGAGCAGCCCGACTACTGGCTGACCTTTGGCAACCCCTGGGAGATTGAGCGCCTCATCGTGAGCTACCCCATCAAGTTCTACGGCCACGTCAGCGTGCACCAGGAGGAGGGGCGCCAGGTCTTCCGCTGGAACGCGGGAGAGCAGGTGAGGGCCTGTGTTCACGTGTGATGGGCAGGGTTGGGTTGAGGGTTCAGGGTGGCAGGCGGTGGTTCACTGTCTCATATCCTCGTGCACCAAGAGGGGGGGCGCCACGTGCGCCGCTGAAACGCAGGACAACGTGTAAAGCCATACAAGCGCGGGTATGGTAGGAGGTGTGAAGGCGCATGGGGTATCCTCATCGCCACACACACACCCTCCCTTAACGCGGGTGGCGAGTTTTAACACACCACGCGTAGCTCATTCATTCATTCAGCACGGGTGTTAAGCAGTGGATGTTACAGCGAGGACGGGGAGGAAAGGTACCAGCCAGCAGTGTATCAATGAGTGTGCCAGGGCCCTCCAGCTGAAACTCGTGGAACAGCAGCAGTAAATAGGTGATACACTGCCACGCCAGATTTACATTCGCTAGGCAATGTTGTTGGGGCGTGCATGGCGGCTGTTGCATCTGTCAGGTGCACTTGCCTTGTGACTCTGCCACATACAACTGGGTGTGCGGCAAGTTGCAATGCAGTCAAACCTGCTAGATTAGCAGCGAATTTACACTAGCATCCATCATGCATGTTAGGCATGCTCATCCACTGCGCTGCACCCTGCCCTCCCACACACTCACAGACAGAAGCACCCTCGCACCTCCAGTGACGCCATTGCGTAGGCCAAGGCCATTTTCAGGACAACTGTGCTGCTCTGCCATGCACCCACCCACACACCTACCCACTTTTAACAACCCACAGGTGACTGCTGTCGCGTACGACAACCCCATTCATGGCTTCAGCACTTCACGTGACGCCGTGCTGCCGCTGCCGCTGCTGCTGCTGCTGCTGCTGCTGCAACCGCGCTACTGTTGTGACCGCAGGTGACCGCTGTCGCGTACGACAACCCCATCCCGGGCTTCAAGACGCGCAACTGCATCAACCTGCGGCTGTGGGCGGCCAAGCCCAGCAGGGAGTTCGACCTGGAGGCATTCAACACGGGCGACTATGTGCAGGTGGGTAGGGGGAAGCGGGTCGATGCCTATGGATGCCTTAACAATGCATGCTGGTGAACGCTTGCAAGTGCAGTAGTTGTCGAGAGAAACATATGTCTACGGACATGATACGTGCGTAACCGTGGCATGCTGCTGGATCCAGATTGATTTCCTGCATTGGCAGAGCAGGAGATACCAACCACTGTCAACAACCCCGCTGAATGCACCGATGATAACCTGCTGCTGCGCTGCTGCTGCTGTTGCTGCCTGCAGGCTATCCTGGGCAAGCAGCGTGCGGAGACGCTGTCCAGCGTGCTGTACCCTGATGACCGCACCTACGAGGGCAAGGAGCTGCGCCTCAAGCAGCAGCACTTCTTCGTGTCAGCCACGCTGCAGGTGCGCCGTGCATCTACTTAAAGGAGGCCATTGCATTGCGTGCTGTTGGACTGCCGCAGTGTGTGTACTACTGTTAGGCTGTTCGCTGCCTGTTGCGATGACATCCCAGTTTCGCAGTACGTGCACGCCCTTCCCCACCCAGGTTTTCATGCGCTACTACGGCAACCGGGACCTGCTCCGTGAGCACACACCACAAGCATCCCGCTAGCTGACGGCATGTAGTCGCATAGTGCATGGCACCCTGATTGATATCATACTGTCCATGCTTCTTACAGGACGTCATCCGCCGCTACAAGGAGTCGCACCCCGGCAACTGGGACCTGCTGCCGGAGCGCGTGGCCTTCCAGCTCAACGACACGCACCCCACCATCGCGGTGCCGGAGCTGATGCGCATCCTCATGGACGAGAACAAGCTGGGCTGGACGCTGAGCTGGCAGATCTGCTGCAAGGTGGGGGCCCCAGTTGTTTTGGGGGTGGTTGCAACTGCAAGCGAGTGCCTGTTCAGCCACCAACGCCGCTGAGCAGATACAAACCACAAGGTGCTGCATGTGCGCCTACTCAACAGGTGTCCAGGGCCACCAGTCACACCTCGCTGCTTGTGTTCTGCGCGCAGGTGTTTGCGTTCACCAACCACACGGTGCTGCCCGAGGCGCTGGAGAAGTGGCCGGTCAGCCTGATGGAGAAGCTGCTGCCACGCCACATGCAGATCGTGTACGACATCAATTGGCGCTTCCTGCAGACGGTGAGCCCGCGGCTGCAGCAGCATCAGCTGCAGCAGCAGGACTTGTGCATTGCCAGGCATACTTGCCTCGTTGCCGGGCAGACGCTCGCCATTTCCAGCTTTTAGCGGCAAGGGAGCCTATCGTGCGCTGGTGCAGAAGCATCTGCTTGTGCAGTCAGCGGCTGCAGCTGCGACGCGCAGCATGTTTTGCAGCTCCGACAAACGTGTCTTGCGTGCACGTGTGTAGTCTGCTGTTGTTGGTTCGTTTGCATTCTGCGGTGCGTGCTGATTGGACTTGCGCCCTGCTGGGGTGTGTGCTGTTTTTCCCTGCAGGTGCGCGCCAAGTATGGTGACGACTGGGAGCGCATCAGCCGCATGTCCATCATCGAGGACGGCGCACACGGCGACAAGTGAGCAGCAGCAGATGATTGCGGATGAGATGACGTTACTGCTGGCGATGTGCTGAAACAGCCGAATAATATGCGGTGTGCATGACATTACTGTGGTGCTGTATGGCATGAGCACACTTCATGCTGCTGGTATATCTGCCATAACCACACCAAAACCTTCCCCCGACATTTGTTAATGCCACACCCAGCATGTATTGTTATTTTGGTTGCTGCCAGGTTTGTGCGCATGGCGTACCTGGCCGTGGCAGCCAGCCACACGGTGAACGGTGTGGCAGCCATCCACAGCGACATCATCAAGAACACCATTTTCAAGGACTTTGCCGACCTCTTCCCAGGTGCGGGGCAGCTCTGCAGACCTCGTGTGCTGCATTGCCGGTTGCACGGCTGTGTGCTGGTCAAAGTCTGGTTGGTTTTGGAGGCAGCTGTCTGAGCGTGGGTCCCGATGCTCACTCTAATCGTTGTCTGCTGCAAAGCAGCTCCTGTTTCCGGAGGCATGCATTTAACGTCCAGGGTGTTGCTCTGCTTCCCGCGTTGTTGCTGTCACGCCCCGCAGGCAAGTTCCAGAACAAGACCAACGGCGTGACGCAGCGCCGCTGGCTGGCCTTCTGCAACCCACCGCTGCGCCGCCTCATCACGGAGCGCCTCGGCAGCGACGAGTGGATCACAGACCTGGACCAGCTCAAGGTGGGGCGAGGCTGCAGCTGTTGTGTTGATCTGTTAGTCTGGCGTTGTATGTTGTTACAAGTCATGCTGTTACGGTGATAATGGAAATGCGCATGCGAAGCCCGCTGCGCAGCTGGTTAGCGGTTTCACGGGTTGCCAATGCGGCAACTGCAGCTGTTGCAATGATGTTACGAGTGCAGATGGGGATGCTGATGCATCTGAACCTGGTTGTATTAGACCACAGATCATTGATCTCCTGGGCATGTGCATATTTTTTGCAGGAAGAACATCAGCCACACATCAGCATCACTTGCGAGCAGCTAGTCCGCTGTTGCTTGCTGCAGCAGCACCTCAATGTCCCACAGTGTGTGCATGCAGCACCACAAGCCCACACTGCAAAGCTGACCACTGCCTGTGCTTGTTTGTGTCTGCTTGTTACGAATAATCGCAGGGCCTGCGCGCGCACGCAGACGACCCCGCGCTGCAGCAGGCGTGGCGCACGGTGAAGCAGCAGGCCAAGCAGCGCGCAGCAGCCAAGATCCACGCGCTGACTGGCGTGAAGGTGTCACCCAACGCGCTGTTCGACATCCAGGTGGGTCGTGCATGCGTGTGGTGTTACGTGCCGGTGTGGGGCCGGGCGCCGGTTCCTGTCAGTACAGGTATTGATAAATGCCGGTTGATGTGCGTGCATGAGTGGACTTCACAGTTGACAGATGAAAGAAGGTGACTCAGCAGCCTCTGCGCCGATCCCCACACTGTTGCTCGCTCATGACATTCATGCCAGCACCCACAAATCATGCACTCCTTCTTTCTGCCCTACTGATGCACATTGGCCCCTAGATTAAGCGCATCCATGATGTACAAGCGCCAGCTGCTCAATGTGGCGCATGCTGACGCATGTCTGCTGCCCTCGCTGCTCTCTGCCAAACTGTGCCAAACTCTGGCAATCTTGCGCACACCAGATCAAGCGCATCCACGAGTACAAGCGCCAGCTGCTGAACGTGCTGGGCATCATCCACCGCTACGACGCCATCAAGAAGATGAGCGCGGAGCAGCGCAGCAAGCTGGTGCCGCGCGTGTGCATCATCGGAGGCAAGGTGGGTGATTGCGGTGGTGACGGCGGCAGTGGCCATGCCACGAAGATCAAAGTTGACACCAGTTCAGCCACAGCACGAAGGCATACAACCACACACCTTGTAAGCGTGCTTTGACCAACCATCATGCGGCCCCAGCTCACTGCCCTGCTTCGCTGCTGTCCGCACTTTGCGATTGCAGGCAGCCCCGGGCTACGAGATGGCCAAGCGCATCATCAAGCTCATTGGATGCTGGCAACATGGTGCATGCCACACCATTGCCCAGCAATCAGCCATTGACCTCCCCATCCCCTCTGCTTAGCTCACTGCTGCATCGTGCTGTCCTGCAGGCTGCGCCCGGCTATGAGATGGCCAAGCGCATCATCAAGCTCATCTGCGCGGTGGGTGAGAAGATCAACAACGACGCCGACGTGGGCGACCTGCTGAAGCTGGTCTTCTACCCAGACTACAACGTGTCCGGCGCAGAGATCCTCATCCCAGGTGCGGCGCTGTCGTAGTGTTTTGGGGGATTGGCCAAGTGTGCCTGAGATGTTTGATGGCTGCGGGTGTGTTCTGTCTGGACTGCAGCGTCAGTGAGGTCGCCATCTTCATGCCACGGTGTTGTGTTTGCTTGCCAGGCGCCGCGTTGCTGGTTTCTGCTGCTGGTTTCTTACCCGCAGCAAACATGCATTTTTTTGCTCAACCTCCCTGCTGCTGCCGCATCCCCTCTGCTCCCGCCTGCCGCAGCCTCTGAGCTGTCGCAGCACATCAGCACGGCCGGCACTGAGGCCAGCGGCACCAGCAACATGAAGTTCCAGATGAACGGCTGCCTCATCATCGGCACACTGGACGGCGCAAACATCGAGATCGCGGAGGAGGGAGGCACAGACAACATGTTCATCTTCGGGGCCAAGACAGAGGAGGTCCGGGTTCTGTCTGCTGTTTATGGCTTTTGAGACTGGGTTGCAGGCTGTTGTAATGCACGTTGACGGGTTGTTGTGGTGGGAGGAGTCCGGCACAGACAACATGTTCATCTTTGGCGCCAAGACCGAGGAGGTGCGGGTTCTGTCTGGTGTCTGGCTTTTTTAGAATCTGTTGCAAGCTTTTGTAATGTACGTTGAGGGGGTGTTGTGGTGGGAGGAGTCCGGCACAGACAACATGTTCATCATTGGCGCTAAGACCGTGGAGGTGCACGGCGTTTGGCTGTGTTTCTTTTTTCGACGATGCTGGTATCTGCTGCTTACCTTTTTCCAAAGCGCTCTCATCCTATCCCATAGCTGCATGCCACAGCGCTTGATCTTCTGCTTCCACTCGCAGGTGGCGCGGCTGCGTGCTGAGCGCAAGACGCTGGTGGTTGACCCGCGCTTCACGCACGTGGTGGAGATGGTGCGCAGCGGCTACTTTGGCTGGGAGGACTACTTCGGGCCCATCATGGACGCCATAACCACGGGCGGGGATTACTACCTGGTGGCCAACGACTTCCCCGGCTACCTGGAGGCGCAGGTGGGTGGGGGATGACTATGCGTACGCACGGGTGGGGATGACTGAACGCAACCACGGGCGGGGATTACTACCTGGTGGCCAACACCCTCCCAGGCTATCTGGAGGCGCAGATGGGCGGGGGCTGCTGAACGTAACCATCTGTGGGGATTACTGAACGTAACCACGGGCGGGGGTTACCACCTGGTGGCCAACGACTTCCCGGGCTACCTGGAGGCGCAGGTGGGCGGGGGATTACTATGCATAAGCACAGGTGGGGTTGAATGAGCGTAATCACGGGTGGGGATTACTACCTGGTGGCCAACGACTTCCCGGGCTACCTGGAGGCGCAGGTGGGCGGCTGCTATGCATAATCATGGGTGGGGTTGACTGAACGTAACCATGGGCGGGGATTACAACCTGGTGGCCAACAACTTCCCGGGCTACCTGGAGCCGCAGGTGGGCGGGGTAGTATGAAGGAATATTCGCGGATGGGGATTGATGAGTGGCAGCATGGTCGGGAGTTTCTACCTGGTGGCCAGCATTCATCCCGGCTGCCTAGAATGGGGGGACCTGGCTTGCGCTGGTGGCCGGCGGCTTGTGCATGCGTTGCTGATGTAGTTGGTACCACTGGTGCAGCGCTGAGGGTGTGTTGGACTAGGTGGTGTGTCTCCTTTTCTCGCCAAGCAGATATGGCCGCCTGTGGCTATGGTTGCAAGGGCGGCACCTGCTTAGCTGCTCCCAGCCGGTGACGTGCTGACACATGACCTGTCAGGGAGCAGTTGAGCAGGGCTGCAGCTGCTGCTGCCGTGCTTTCATGCGTTAGTCTGCCCTCTATGTGCTAGCAGTTTTGGTGTCAACCTGTCCCCCGACCTTGTGCACCCCTGCAGCACATTGCCTGCAATCGTTGCAGTTGCTCTCCAAACACCGTGCATGCTCATGTCCCTCTTTCACTGCATTGCACTGCTTCGTGGGTTGTACCTTCTAATGCCCCCCCGCACACCCTATCCACCACATTGCATGCGCTACCCCTGCTGTTGAAACGTGGTGCGTGATATGTAACAAACATTAATCCTTCGCTGTTTTTCCTGCAGGCAAAGGTGGACGAGCTGTACAAGAAGCCAGAAGTGTGGGACCGCATGAGCATCATGATGACAGCAGGTGAGCCGGCGCGCCAGGCGCAGACTGCTGCTGCTGCTGCACCTTCTTGGCCGTTGAGATGTCCTGCAAAAACTGCTGGAAGGTGCTGGGGACTAACAACCAAAGCTACCGGCACTCTAGCTATATCAGCTGCTGTTGTGATGCCTGCTGCAGTAACGGGTTCAACAGCATAGCCAGCAGCTGCATTAGGAGTGCCGTTACGCGTGGCAGCAATTGCCGCTGCAGGCTCAGCCGTTGGCGTTGCAAGCAAGCCCATGTTCAACTGCCCTGCTTCTGGTTATGTCGGCCGGCGCTGCTGTTGCTTTCCTGCATGTATGGTTCCTGCATGTGATGTTGTAACACGTCTTGCTGTGTTTCTTTCACCTTGCTGCAGGCTCGGGCAAGTTCAGCACTGACCGCACTATCCACGAGTACGCCACGGAGATCTGGAATGTGACGCCCTGCGTGGTGCCGCAGCCAGAGAACTGAGCGGGCAGGATGACAGTCGGCGTGGCAGGAGGGCTGTGCAGCAGCAGCGGGTGCAGCTGCAGCTGTAGCTGGATGCAGCTGCAGGGCTGCGAGCTGCTGCTGTGTATGGGAGCTTGGAGCAGCAGGGATGGGCATGCGGTGCCTGCTGCTGGTTGTGTGGATGCTGGGTGTTGCTGTGTTGGTTGGAGTGTTTCAGACGGCAGGGTGTTAAGGTGGCTGGATGTGCTGCTGCTGCTTTGAGCAACTGCCCTCGGCAGCAGCAGCAACAGCAGCAGCAGGAGCCAGGATCTGAGTCAAGGGGTCAAAGCCCTGCAGGCGCTGAAACACAGTGCCTGCGCGGTGGAAAGAAGTTGTGTTGTTCATGCTTGTGCGTGTCAATCCATGGCTCATGCATCAGCTATTGCTGCTGCACTGTGCTGAATGTGCAGGACGCTGGACAGCTGTTTCCGCTGTTGTCGCGCGTGAAAAGCCTAGCCCTTTCCGTTGCTTCCGTTGCTTCTGTGTGGTGCGTGGCTTGCAGTCGGTTCTGTGTTGTTGGCTTGCTTATGTCACATGCACGGTGCTGCACAGCACTGGGTGGTGGTTTGGGGGTGCTCTGGGGCCTTGGGAAACATTCCCACTGGAGCAGTTGAGTGTGCTGATAGGTGGCTCTGGTTCAATACGCATTTCTTATGGCCTGCTGCAAATCATGGGGGGTGTGGTCGCGGTTGCAGGAAGTGTGAGCCATTGCTCAGCAGGAGGTCAGCGCAGCAAAGAAGTATGTGCTGGTGTCAAATGTTTGCCTTTGCAGGATCGGTGCTCCTGTGGCACCATGCTTGAAAGCTTCCTCTCTTGTTTGCAAAGAAGGCTGACTGGGGTTGTGGGCACTGCAGGTCATTCCGCACTGCAACTTGTCGTGTTTAAACAGGCAGGTCTGGCATGGGTGTGGTTGTGTCGTGTGCCTGAGGCTGTGGTGTGACCATCAGTGCCTCATGCCAGCCCTTACAGCATCAGGTCAGGGGTCGATCTGCTGTAACTGTTACAGTGACTCAGCATACAACTTCAAACTCCGCGCATAACATGTACGAAGTAGCATAGTGCCTCAGAGTGGCTCATACACATCAAGCATACACACAACACACTGTGCACCATTATATTCTGAAACTCACAAGCAGGAGTGGCGAACTCAACAATCAAGCAAACTACACGTTCTCAATCAGCACTGTGTACAGCCTACCTCCTTTGATGAACCAAGGCGCGCCGCCAGCGCGGGCTTGTATGTTCCCAAGGACATACTGAAGCACAAGCACAGCCACAGCAATTTTGTTATCCAAGCCAGCAAACATGCATGGTTGATCACAGCCATTGATAGCAGTCTAAACAACGCACAGCATCAACAAACTACAGATGCAAAGCAGTAGACCCCATCCATACCAGACCAAGACCTTCACCTAGCACCTCCAGACCCAGCAGAAACAAGGATTCAAGACCTGACAGTGTTGCCCATGCATGCTGCTACAGACAAGCACAGAACAGGGCAAGTGCTACTGCTGGTTTAGTAAACCTTGACGCACTTCACAGCAACAGCACAGTGCTGCATATCACGGATGATAGGGCAGCATGCACAGAGCTCTCGTGCTGGAACAGCAGCATTGCTAGTACTAGTGTGCTGCTTGAAGGCTGTTGCTTCACAGGTATAGTGCTGCTGACAGTGAGCAACGCTGAAGGTTGTGACCGTCGTCTAGATTGGGTAATAGGACCAGCAACCACCTCCAGCATACAAAGAACCACCAAGCACAAAAGTTGATATTGTAGCCACAGTGTGGCGGGTGCCATAAAGGGGCAAAGCACGCGCATTGCATCTAAACTGCTGTTAACCAGCTACCAAGCAGTTATCTAGCATACAATGCCATCTGCTGACACAGCTGTGCGACACGCTGCGGATGAATTGAGCAGTAAGTAAGCATTAACAAGTGTCTCAGGGCAATCCAAGCTCCAGTATCCGGTATCAGCTGCCACCAGCAAACTGTTGTGCCCAGGGTAAAGCATGCATGGGCTGCTTGCCAGGCACAACCCCCCGCTGCAACATGTCCAGTGTATTGGTTTGAATCATATGAGCGCAGTGTGCCGCAGCAACACAGCAACACTGTGCACACCGTGGGCAGGGTTAAATATAATAATACGCTTGAGCACGCTGAGCCAGCCATTTCTTCTGCTACGCTGCAACTTTGCAGCAAGATGAATTGCTGGTGTGCTGACATGCTGGATACCCCATGTGTGCCAGCAGATTACCAGATGCAACCTCAAGTTATAGAATTCCACAGTACACAGCCACTGGGTGGTGCTATCAGCACATCATGCACATCATGATGTGCAAAGATCTTGGCTTGACATTGCTGCCAGCACACATCCCAATCGCACGCCACATCTACGCAGCACGATGCTTCTCCTCCTCCTCCTCCTCCTCCT
>RWJK01000364.1:0-93578 GCA_004335835.1 Scenedesmus sp. ARA3 | reverse complement strand
GCCTGAGACTCACCGCACTGCCGCAGCTCGGTAAAGGACACGTGCACTGAACGTGATGGTCTACATGCAGCACTTGGTATCCGCAAGCAGTCCATGCCCGAGCCAACAACTCTGGACAAGAGACGTTCGGCATGCCACAAACTATCCATGTGCTGGCAATTTCAGCGTCACCGCCGGGTGATCAACATCGAATACCACGCTACAAGTTGGGAGGGCTCGCCTCCATACTTGATCAGCAATGACACAGGCTGTTTGATGTGTGACAGCATGTGCACCAATTGCTGGCCAGCATGTGCACAAATTGCAGGCCATGGCCTGTATGCCAAGTGCCACAACTCAGACGTGCAGCATTGTAGCTTAAGTTCACGTCAAGGCTGCAGCTGTGCAGCTATGCACTGCACATGTGCATACAAACAGCGTACTTGTGGGCCCCTGGCACGGACGACTTTCAGCATGATGCATACAATGTGGCATACCAAGCCCTCACTGCCTAAAACTTTGGGCAGTGCCACTTGCTGAATGGCGCAATCACCTGACTGCATCAGGACAAACGGGTCGACTGCACAGGGCTTGTGAGCGCACTGCGGAATAGTACATCACCAAATGCTCACCCTGCCTGGCTGCGCCAAGCTGGGCCCAGCATACGCATTGAGCGGCAATGCCAGCTGCTGCTGGTGCTGCACAGAGTGCCCCTGCTGCGCCGCATGCAACATCATCAGCATCTCCTGCTGCTGCTGCTCATTCTCATCGTGCTGCGCCTGCAGCCATGCAGGCGGCAGCGTCCTCCCCTGGCTGCCAGGTGTTACTGGGCATGCATGCTGATGCATTGCATCACTGCTACCAGACACGCGCGCTGACTCACCACTCACGCAGCTACTGCTCATCATGCTGGAGTCAGCCGCACTGACAGGTGGCGGCGTCATGCCAAGCAGCACAGAGCCGCCCGCGAGCTCATTCGGCCCAGCTGCCCAGCAGCTAGCCCCGCTGCCAGGCAGATGCAAGCCACCCAGCACACTGCCTGCATGCATAGTGTTGGCTTGCATGCCTGGCCCTGGATACTGAAGGCCCATGCTGCTGCAGTGAGGCGCTGGTCCCTCAAGGCTGCTCCCCAGGCCTGCACAAGATGCAGCAGCAGCAGCAGCATCTGCTGCCAGCAGGCGCTGCTGCTGCTGCTGCAGACGCGCAGACCCATACACCGCGCCTCCTGCACCACCGGGAGACTCTAGATTCATTGATCCCGCAGTGCATGCCAGGGAGCCAGGCACATGGCAGCACGGTTGCCCTGTTGCAAGCCCCAGGCTGCCGATTCCTGCAGGCTGCATGCACCCAGGCAGCCCAGTCACTCCTAGCTGCGGCTGCATGCTGCTTGCCATGCCTCCGAGTGCGTTGGGGCCCAGCTGCAAGCTATCACCCTCAAAAGAGCCCACACAGGAGCCTGTGCGGGGACCCAGCAGAGGGCTGGGGCCACCAAACAAGCTCGCGCTGCTGCCAAACGTGCTCTGAGAAGAACCTAGCGAGCCGCCCTGGGCCTGCTGCTGCATGTGCATCATGTGCATGGCCAGCTGCATCTGCTGCTCCGCCATCTGCTGCTGCTGCTGCTGCTGCCGCTGGTGGTCTACAATGAGCGCCTGCAGTGCGGGGCTATCCTTGGCAGTGAAGCTGCTGCTGCTGTCCAAGCTGCTGCTGCTGAGCCCAAGGCCATAGTGAAAGCAGCTGCTAAGGCTGCTGTCCGCAGATAGGTCCAGCCCCAATGGCGCGCTATCCAGCTGCTGCTGCTGCTGCTGCTGCTGCTGCTGTTCGTGCCAGTCTGGCTTCTGCAGCACTGCACCCGGCGGCAGCAGGCATGCCTGCGCAGCAGCTGCGCCTGCTGCTTCGGTCAACACTGTTTCACTGGGTGCTGTCAGTGCTGGAGTGGGTGCTGGCCATGCTACAATGCCTGCTGTGCCAGATGAGTGGCAGTGGGTTTCCTGGCTGAGCTGACTGGTTGCTGTGCCTGGCGTTTGCTCTGAAGGTGTAGGAAAGGCCCGGCACCTCAGGCTGTCACCTAATTGGTGTCCTGCAGGAAGTGGGCCCTGCTGCTGCTGCTGCTGCTGCTGGGCCTGCTCACTCGTATATATGCTGCTGCATTCACTGCTGCATGCTGCTGCAGCAGCAGACCCACTGCCAGGTGTGGCTGGCTGCAGCAGCTGGTCTTCCTGCAAGCCACTGCTCCCAGAGACTGCTTCATCCACCACTTGCCCCTGCTGCTGCTGCTGCTGCTGCTGCTGCTGCTGCTGCTGCTGCTGCTGCTGCTGCTGTTCTTGTGTTGCATGCGCAGCAGCATGGCCAGCACATCCAGCTGAGGTCTGAGCTGCAGGAGGGATGGCCGCTGGGGGTAACGAAAAGCGATCAAGGTTGCTGAACAGGCACGGCACACACCTGCTGCTTCCGCTGCCGACACTGTGCATGCTGCTGCAGCTGCTGTCCGGTGTCACCTCTATGCTGCTGCGGCTTGGCCGCTGGCCAGCTGCAGCTGCTGGCGTGACAGGTGTGAGCAAGGGCGACACTGACACTGGCCTGCTCTCTGCGCTCAGCTCTTGTTTGCTGCTGCTGTCGCTGCTGTTGTCGCTGCCGGAAGGTGCAGCATCTGCCCTGCCGGCCTTGAAGCCCTGAAACAACAACATGAACAGCAAGAGCGGCAATGTTTGGTTGCTGCCTACACCCCGCTGTATCGTCTACGCTGGCCGCGCTGCATGCGTAACCACCAACGCACCTTTTGGCAGCAAGCGCTATGTACCTACTATGTACGGCACTGCTGGCTTGGCAGCAAAACAGCCTGACTTGCAGGACAGCCCAATCAAATCAGAAAAAAAGCAGGCTAACTATGGGCCCATGCATGCCTGCTCAGCGATAGGCTTGCAGGAAACCAGCACCATGCACAAGCAGAAGCAGGCTGGCCCAGCAGCACACTCAGCAGAGCGTCTCACCTGTTTGAGCTGCGGGACTGCCTCTGCCGCTGCAGCCGCTGCTTTCCCTGGCTGGGCCACAGTCAGCCGCACGCTGCCACCTGGCACCACATCAATCGGCAGGAACTTGCCATTCACAGGTGCCAGCAGCTCCCACACCATCATGGCTGCCTTGTGCAGCTTGCTCTGCAGGACAAGGCAAGGTGACAAAGCAGTGCATGGGAATCAGACAAGCACGCAAACATCCAGCCAGGGCATGCAGAACAAGGCAGCAGCATGCTACCAGCATCACAAGCTAGTAGCAGCGTCATCAGCTTGCACGCATGCCTATGCAAGAAGAGCATGCCAACTGCACCAGGCTGCATGTTGCTCGTGGTGTGGTTAGCACAAACAGTCAACTCACCACGCTGTCTGCTGATATTAGAGCATGGAGGTTTGGGTCCAGTGGGTCCGGGTGTGAGCCATTAAGGTTTCCTTCTGCGTTGTTCACTTCCACACGCGCTGCGGACTCTTGCTTGATGCGCTGCAGCTGCTTGCCGCCAACCCCAAGCAGCTGGCCCTGCAGCAGCAAGGCAGCAGGGTGTACCAGCACGCAGAATGAAGTCCCTGAGTGTGTTGAAGCAGGCTGGCGCAGCTTGCAAAAAGGATTCTTTATGCTTGCAGTGTGTGATGGTGCGCTGCAAGCGAGAGGTAGCATGCAGCGCTTTGCTCGGGGCATTGCCTTGCTCCTTGCAGGACAGCTTGCAGGATGGCATGAGCAGTGAAACAGCAAGCATACGTGGCACAGATGCACTGATGTGCAAAAGCCAGACGTGCATGCCGTATGCCAGTGAAGGCCACTGTTACCTGCTGTCAACTGTGCTGTGTAAGCATGCCAAGTGCACCATACGCAGGCAGTGCCAGCTGCAGGCTTGTGATGTACTAAACATGTATGGTGCAGCAGCAACCTGCAGGACAGGCGCTTTGGGCAGGGCAGGATGGCTAAGCTGCTTGTCTCTGTGGCATGATTAGAGCTGCAAGTCTGCGCAGCACTTGCAGCACCACGCAGCAGCACACAAGCATGTGCGCACATGCCCTACGTGTCGTCTGCTTGTCCCAGTCAT
This sequence comes from Scenedesmus sp. ARA3, assembly GCA_004335835.1. Taxonomy (NCBI): domain Eukaryota; kingdom Viridiplantae; phylum Chlorophyta; class Chlorophyceae; order Sphaeropleales; family Scenedesmaceae; genus Scenedesmus; species Scenedesmus sp. ARA3. The sequence continues at coordinate 89,530 of RWJK01000364.1, read as the reverse complement.
GTCTGACTAGTCCAGCAAAATCGAACAACTCACAGTGAAGTTGAAGCCGGTGCCTGAGCGCAGGGCATTGAACTGCAGCCCATCATACGGTGGCAAAGGGAAGAAGATGCGAAAGTGGTGTTTCGATTTGCTTGCAGGACTGCTGCGGCTGCAGCCCCCATCGTCTGTGGAGAGGCCCTGTTGCAGCACATGGCATGTACATGGCTTGTCAGGAACAGCACATGCCATGATGGGCAACACTAATGCCTTCAAGACTGCTTGCTTGATCGTTTTCAGTGATGAGACACAGCAGGTTGCAATCAGCACGATGCTGGCTTTGGTCTCTCAGCAATGCTGATGCTGGCATGATGACACGCGCCTGGCTGGCACTGCGTGCTGCTGGCCCATGACAGCACAATTGGCGTACCCTGCGCCTATAAGCAGTGGGTTCTTCTCTTACCAGCTTTCTTAGCTTTTCCTCGAGTCTGCTGCAGGGAGCCATGCTGCCAGGTCAGATGGGTCAGTGCTGCTGCTCCTGCGTTGCCTCACTATTCCTGCAGACCCGACATGAGCGTGGTTGTCATGATCTAGAATGATGATAAGCGTAATGAGCGGCTTGAAGGGGTTGCCACGCTGCCACAGGTCGCCCTCGGCTATTTGTCCGAGAGTGCGCAGCTGACTACATACAACTAGATACCAGCTCAATCGTGGCAGTGAATGTACAATTGCATGCTTCAATACTTGATTTCTGCTGCTTCTGCTTGCCGTCACTGCCTGATCATTGAACTGGTCCGAAGGTTGCACGCTCACAGTTCATCAGGCCGGATGCCTGGCAACCGCCTGCTGACCAAACGCACCTTTAATAAAATTGTTTAATGCCTTTGGTGAACACTTTGGAGTTGGTGAACGACGCGGAATTCAAAGATAAAGACAGGAACTGCAGCGAAGCCTGTAGCCTGGGATGGTGAATAATGTATGTGTCTTCCATTCGTCGCGTTTTCTTCTTCTGAGACGTGTTCGCAAGTATGGGGGATAGCAGAAGCATGAGAAGACGACCAACAACCCTGCTACTGTTCTGCTGTTTTGACGTGCTGTTGGCAAACGAAGATCGTCAACATGCACGCGCACCTAAAGCCACCAAAGATTTATAGTTTTACCGCCGTGGCCGTCTCCGTGACCGGCTGTCAGAAGCGAGCTGTAAGCGTCGCGTGGGCAGCTGCTTCTGGCGTGCCACAGCAGGACAAACAGCTGTGCAGCAACAGCAGCTTGCACCAAGCACACATGAAGCAGCCGGAGATTGTACTATATCTGTACACAGAGTCACAACTAACCTTTTATGCATTGCAGGATCCAAAGGCTTGACTCCTGTTTGTCAGCAGAGGGTGCAACGCCAGACAAACATTGGACGCGTGCCACAGCACCACATGCACTGGAAAGAGTAGGAGAGGGTGGCTACACGCATTTGCTGGTTGCCCCTGACCATGCAAGCACCGCTGTTCTTGATTGAGATGCATGTTCCGCTGCTTGCAAGCTGCACCCAGTGGCATGCAGTGAGCCGCTGATAGTTGAGTCATCATTACTCTTACAAACATACACCACACGTGATAACGCATGTATAAGCTGCCTCCAAGTGGAAATGTAACTCCTGCAAGTGCATATAGTATGTTGATTATGTGCACTCCTGGCCAGGCACAGCAAGTCCATCTGACACTGAGGGGAACAACCCCCGCTGCAATCCTGCGATGGTCATTGCAGGCCATGCCATGCCAAGTTTCCCACGCGGCATACACAAGATACAGGGTAAAGCAAACGCCATCCACGCGTATGTAGTACAGCACATGCAATAACGAAGGGAGCCCTAGTCCCCACACCCCAAACCTCCAGCGTTGCGCGGCCCACCCCAAGCCCTCAACAGTATGCACACATGCAACCTGCAGAAATGCACAAACGTCTGCGCTTTGCAACCCCACCATCCTTCCGTCATGAAGACACATATATTCACGCCACAACGCATGTAGCTCAAGCCACTGGGCCCGCCTCAGGACTTCACACCAACCGTGGCACATCCCCCATGCACTGCCTGCCTGGTAGATCAGATCCACATGGTTAGAATCCAGTAGATTCTACAAGATCTCGAGCACCCTGCTGCAGGAAGTTCCTGCAGCAAGTCCCTCAGGACGGAAAACACATGTAACAACACACCAACAGCACGAAAAGCACCAGTACAGAGCACAGCATGAGCGCGCCTGGTAGCCTGCTTCACAGGCACCAGTGTCACATGCCTAGCTGTGAAACAATAGCCCCGTGTATCAACCAAGAGCACAGCAAATAGAGCAACATGGCATGCGGGATCTATGCCATGTCCCATGGCACCAGAGCACTGCTGTGGTGCTGCGCTGAACCAAAGTCGGCCGAACTGGTGACTGCACTCTACTACACTATGCACGACAACAGATCAGAGCTATCGCAAGACATGCGGACGGCATGTGAGCAACATGCCACCACATGACTGCAGGACAAGGGCGTCTAGGCACTAAACTGCCTCTGCTGCTCCTATCAAACACCAGTGGGTTCTCCCACAGAGCATAGCGCAAGCTGCCTGAGACTCGCAAAAGAATTAGGTGCTGTGCCGCTCAAACTGGAATCCCGGCCTGCGCCCCAAAGTGTCTGAAAAGAAGCAAGCAAGGCCTCAACTAGGCGCTTGCTGCTGAGGTCTTGCAGTGCAAATGCTGTGCTGTGAGCCACAAACACGTGTGGCGATGCACCACATCCGCAGTTTTGATGTGCTCATCAAGCGCCCACAGAGCGCACAATCACACGGGCCAAAACATGCGAGCAGTGCCTGGTGCAGCAACGCAGTCAGCGACGCTCCCAGGGATGCTGTTGCACCAGCTCACAAGCAACAGCGTGCGTGCAACTGTTGCGCGCGCCAGGTGAATTGTGCCAAGGATCTGACTGCACACGCAAGCAGCAGCAGATCGTCCCAGCGTTCATGGCGCAGACAGCCATTGCAACCAATTGCACCTGCCAAACGAACCAGATCCAATGCATGCTCTGTTTGTTCTGTTTTGCATCTGCGCTGACGGTAATGCGCAGTGTTGCAGACAGCCAACAAATAGCCACGGCCCCAAAAGCAGGCACAGCAGCTGCGTGCAAACGACAAGGTCACAGTGCTGCCTGCAGTTCTCATGCTGAGCCCGCAAAAGTGCTGCCTGCGCATGCACATACACGCAAGCAGCACTGTTTGCGGACTACACAAGCATTGCTGCAAAACTGCACAACAGCACGTATGTGAGCACAGACAAACCATGATCAAGATGCAACTACAGTCTTACCAGGACCTCAATGATCCATTGCACTCCAGAAACCCGACTGCCGAGATCACTCGCCCATGCGTAAACAGAGCCAAGCAAAACTGGGCGCCACTGGCACTCCCTCTTGTGGCATAAAAAGGCTTTCAGCACAACAACTCGCACCACAGGTGCACAATGCTTCCGCCGCCGCAAAGCAGCACCAACCTGCCTGTGAAGGTCGCACCAGCGTTGCTTGTACATGAAGCGCTGCAAGCAACCGAGGTGCAAACCTGGGCAACAGTACCCAATCTGCGTGTTCTTCCTCTGCGCATGCCTGCTTCACATCGCATCAGCCGCACAAACACGGCACTGCCCACTGTTCACTGCACAGCCCTGGCAGCCTGCCAGGAGTGCAGCAGCTGCGCTGGCAATGCCAAAGCACAAACTTGACCATGTTTCGCCACGCAGCACCTGACACACACCACCCAGAAGCTCCCACCTCAGTTACCATCTGCACAAGAAGCAGTAACACACGCCATCCACTGCAGGGGCTGTTCAGGCGCACCTGCCAATGTCAAGCAGTGCAGCACAGCACATGTAGGTTGAGCCAAAGGACAACTAGTGAAGGTCCTTGGCGCATCCCAACGCAGCTGCCATTGCTCAGGCACCAGCTAAAGCCGATCCTTTGCCACACACACACATACACACACCTGGCCGCATTCCAGCAGTGATGCCTTTGCCGCCTGAAGTTGTCACATTGCCGATCAACAGCCCGCCAGCAGCATGGCACGTTGTTCAAAGCACATGTGACCGCGTCATCTCTTCATGGCCTTGCAAGCTGTAGTATCCTCAGTAAGCCGCTGTGGCCTGTAATACCAGAATATCACACACGGTGATAATGCAGTGCGTACGTACCATATGTATTAACAGCATGTGTTATGCGGTATGTATACTACTATCGGTAGGCAATCCCACACACCCAACGCATGCACGTACGCTGCTCACGGCGCACACAGTTCCAGCAGTTGCACCAGACTGTCGAAACAGTCGTTCCAGTTGGGCAGGGCAGCTGCAGACCCACCAAACACAGCAAAACATGCTGCCCCACACTCCTCATCATACATACTACAAACACCATCCTTCAGACCTCACACCAGGTACATCCTTCGCCCTTCCTCCCTTAAAGAAGGGCTAGCAGAAAACCCTCTGCCACCGACTAGAAGCAACTAGAAGCACGCCTTGGGGCGATGCAGCCGGCAGAAGCCAAAAGGAATGAAGAAAAGGAAATGAATGCATACAAATGCTCGAGCAGCTACGCACCAGGCGTCTATTTGCAAGGAAGGAAAACAAGAATGAAGCAAATGCTAGATGCCACGGTGCATGTAGCCACATGTTTTGCTGGCAGGCAATTCCAAGAGCTGATGCCAATGCTCAGGCACGGCTGTTGCTTGGCTGCAGTGGAGGCGCTTTAAGCACCTATTACCACTTGGTCCATGCAAGCAGCCCAAAAAACTTGCCATTGATGGTGCTGGTGGCATCACCAGCAAACCCATACTGTGCATTTGCCGCTAGCCGCTCGCGTGCTGCACCCTGCAGGGTAGCCAGTGTAGCCAGGCCGCTGCTACCCTGAGGGCATGCACCAGACATCATGCAGCTGGCAGCAATGCCAGCGATGTGGGGAGAAGCCATGCTAGTCCCGCTGAGCTCACGGTAGCCAGTTGAGTCCTGCAGTGTGACAGAGAAGCGGCAGCACAACGGCAGCAGCAACAGTCAGTGTCATGTGTCAAATTGAGCCCGTGTGCTGTGCAACAAGTGAGCAAAGCTGCAGCTGCCGCGGAAAATCAGGCAATGCCTGGCCAGTTGGTATCACTCTGTGCTGCTAGCAGTGCAGAGGGCTTGGTAGCAAGCCAGCGCCAACACCGCAGCCTTCCAGCGCACAGCAAGGTGCGGCAAACAACAAAGAGCCCCAGTATTGACAGACAGTTTGTATATGGCATGTACGCTTGTTAGTATCCTGAGCACACTAGATCAAAATGGGCGCCAAGGTCGTTCGTCTCACCAGGACGTTAATAGACTAACAGTGTGTATTAGTCCAACAGGCGTGACTCTGTGCTGTTTGTCAATGACCAACAACCCACCTTTGCAAATGAGATGGTGCTGCGGATCTTGGTGCCTGGCGCAGCAATGATGCGTGCCTGGTCCTCGGGTGTTGCACCATTGACCTCCAAAAAGTTGGAGAAGGAGGCAGCCGCGGATCCGGTCTCATCCACAGCTGTGACAGCAGCAACGCTGGGGCAAGCTGCGGGCAGGTAGCCACGCAGAGCATCGCCTGCAAAAGCCAGCCGGGTAAGCAGCGGCACAATGATCACATCAGCAGCAGCAGAGCAGAGTTGGAGAAGGTGCAGAGAGGGATTGTTGCAACAGTGTGGCAGGACGGCAACATGTATTATCCAAACATTGTCAGGCATGTTGTACAGCACTCCTTGCAAAGCTTGACACATGGCTGTTAAAGAATGCGTGCGCTTTGCATACGAATGGCCGCCGCCTTGTAGGACTCAAGCGCCACAACCCTCCCCTGCTTTCTGAGCAGAGAGCATACAGCTTCTGCGCTGTTTGCTCAAGTTGACCCAATCAATGCCACACACCGCATCAGGCCTCCACCCTCTACTCACCATAGTTGCCTGCAGCCACTGCCACAAACACACCCGCAGCTTCGGCCTGTGCAAACACGCCGCACACGGCGTCCACGGTAGCAGCATACTCCTCCGATTTTGGGTCCACCATGGTTGCAAGGCTCAGGTTAATCACCCTAATGCCTTGCTTCACTCCCTCAGTTGCCACCCAGCTGACAGCAGCAATGACGCCACTCATAGAGCCGCGCCCTTGCCCATCAAGCACCTTTAGGGAGTATACGGGAGCACCGGGTGACACTCCGACCACTCCCTGGCCGTTGTTCTTGGCACCAATGATGCCAGCGACGTGAGTGCCTGGTGGATAAGGGATAGTTGTTTGTGATGGTCAAGACAGGGCAAGGGCAGCGGCAGTGTGGGCAGTTAGCTGGGGTTGGCAGGGCGGGTAGCATGGTGAGTCTGTGCTCGTGAGCATGTGTGGGCGCTGTTCTTAGGTGTGCGTAAGCATGCCAGCAGCAGGACACACAGCATGCTAAGAAGCTGCTGACTGAAGTCGGACATCTGCCAGGGCAGGCATGACCTGTTTAGCCAGAGCAGATCAGCAGCGCAAGCAAGATCTGCCCCAGCTGTTTGACGCTTTCAGCTACATACTCACCATGGCGGATGGCCAAAAGTACAAGCTGCAGCACACAGCAACTTACTAATCACATCGCATAAATGCTACACCGTGCACACCTCCCACATAATCTAAGGTTGGCTAAATGGTAGCATGATGGTGATGACTCACCATGGCCTGAGGGGAGCGCGATGCCAGCAGGAGGTGATGTGAGGTAAGATGGTAGCACAGCAGGCAGCAACCACACACGGCAGTACAGGGAGCAGCGGCACACAGAGCGGTGAGCAGGGGTCTTGTGCAGCACCTACTATGCTGGAGGCAGGGCTTGCGTCTATGTTGCGAGCATTGTGCGGCTGCATTGCTCACCCCAGCCCGCTGCGCACAACGGCTGGCTATGCATACCCTGAGCTTTGCAAGAGCAGCCTCGCAAGCTGCCAACAACACACAGGGCGCTAGCACTGCCAGAGCTGCCACCGACAAAGCATGCTTGACAAGACAAGTGAAGGGTACATCACCCGAGCGTCACGGAAACAGCTTGTTTGCACTACCCTAGTAGGATGTCCTACTGGCCTAGCATGCAACTGACGGTGACCTCTCTGTCAACAACAATGGCTGCTGCCTCTGCGCTTGCAAGCACAGCAGTTCAGGTGCATCCTCACCGTAGGCATCCTGATCTGCATTTGCATCAGCAGCAGTGAAGCTCTGCCCGCCAGCGTAATTGATGTCAGGGTGCGTCCTGTCAACGCCCGAGTCGATGACACCCACTGTCACCTGCTGCTCTACAGGCAACCCCTCTGTGTTGTCCACGCCATCGGGCGTCGCTGCTTCAATGCGCTGCACACCAGAGGGCGCTGAATCACCCGCAGACAGCGGCACGCGTGGCAGCAGCAGCCCGCTGCGCGTGAACGGCGCAGGAGATGGGCTCGCATCAGCAGCGTCAGGCAGCGGCGATGGTGAAGCAGCTTCCTGCAAGTCCGGTGCAGCCGTGCTGCTGCCGTTCGGGTCTTGCTGGTCGCCGTCTGGCGCTGGTGAAGCGGCGGGCGGCTGCTGCGGGGACGCCGGGTTGGGGTTTGCAGGAGTCGGCCCGGAGATGAATGAGCCGGGGTTTCCGCCTGTAGCTGAGCAGATGCGCGTTGGGAGGGCGGGCACTTGCAGGGGCGCGCTGCCTGCAGTGTGGGGCCAGCAGCAGCAGCAGCAGCAGGGGTGTGTTAAGGCAAGATGGCATGAGATTAGTCTGTAGAGTTGGAGGTGTGGCAGCATCAGAAAGGAGCCTGCAGGCTGGTGTGCAATTGCATGCAGCACTGCATGTGCACCAGCTCGCTGACGCATGCGCCGCTTGGGATGTGATGCAGCGCAGTAGCAGCGCCACTGCTATGAAGATTGGATTTAGCAAGATGCACTGAGTCCGTCTGCAGTGCAGCTGCTGAAGAGGCTGTTTCGATGCAGGAACTGCACAGCACATTTTCTACCCAGCAGGCTGCTGACAGGCACAGATGCAGGCAAAGCAGCAGGCCTCCAGCATGTAGAAGAATGCACATGACAGCAACTTGCTTGTTGCACGCTGTGGCACGCACCGCATTTGCCAAAGCGCTGCCTGCTCCACGTCACGCGCTGCGGATCGAAGCGAGTGATGCATGGTGTGCCTTGTATCCGCAGCGTCTTGCCAGTTGCTGCATCCACTGCACGCATCTGTGTGTACTGGATCTTGGACCCGTCACCGCACGACCTGCCGCTCCACACAATTTTTGCGCCTGGCACCAGGCAGCGCGGCCACTTGAATGTGGCTGCTAACCTAGCCGACACACCAGCTGCTGCTGCTGCTGCCTGCGTGCAGCTCGGCACTTGCTGCGCAGTGATGTCAGCTGCACCTGCGCCTGCTCCTGCTGCAACCTCTACGGCGCCTGCTGCTGCTGCTGGCCCAGACTGCGGCTGCTCATCCTGCAGCAGCTGCTGCGAGACGACGACGCGGTCTGGCACCACGGTCTGCACAATGTCATGTGCAGCACGTATTTGTGCTATTGTGGCGGGCGAGGCGCGCACCACAATGCCCTGTACACCGCCAGCTGCGGCTTGTGGCACTGCTGATGCAGCACTGGCCGCGCCTGCTGCTGCTGCTGCTGCCCCGCCAGCAGCTGTGCCGCTGCTGCCCGTGTTAAGGGACAGCGTGCTTACCACTTCGAAGCCCAGCGGCGTCGTCCCTGCTGCCGAGGCTGCTGCTGCTGCTGTTGCTGCTCCTCTCTGCACGCTAGCTGCCAGCTTTTGCGAGGCCACAGCGGCAGCACCAGCGCTTTGCTTGAACAAAACGATGAACTGGCCGTCGATCTTTGCTCCCGCATCTGCAATGGCACAGCAGAGCTTCAGTCAGCACCTCTCGCCCGCTCACGAGATTGGTCGGAGCCAGGTCGTAGAAGGATTGGTGCGTCACGATCAAGGGCAGCTGCAGGAAAAGCCCAGGTGTTCTGGAAGTAGAACATGGGCTTCTTACCATGTCTGCTGGCCTGCACGGCCGCTGCTTGCTGATTCAAGAGGCTCCGGCGAGCTACATCAGGTGCGGAGGCGCTGCCTGCACACGCCACAAAAGCAGGCCAATAAACATCAGCCGTTGCCACAAAACATCAGTTGCAGCTGCTGCTGAGCATGACAGCAGGCCACGGCGGTCTGTTTGTGTTTGGTTGCCAGTGCCCCACCTGGCACAGCTCTGCAGGCCGCATGCTGAGCTTCGAAGACTAGTACAAGCACTACTAGTAGGAAAGATGTGCTAAGAAACGACATGAACGGTGCTATGTTGAAAGATTGTTTGTCTATGTCGCGCACAATGCTAGATTCGCTATTCGTTCTAACACTCAAGAAATAAGATGGATGAAAGACATGAATTGGATGGAATGCAGAGCAGGCGACGGATATGCACCCCGGGATAGCGTGTGTGACCTGACTGCAGTGGCCTGGACCCTGGTCACACAAGGCAATGGCTAGAGAGTCATAAGCACCCCCAAACTCAATTAGAGTGCACATCGTTCCTATTGGTGAGCTGTATGTGCTGTCAATCGCACGCGAGTGCAACCCGTTTCCGGGAGCGACTACACGTGACAGCTGCTGCACGCATCCGGGATTCACTCAAGTTTTGAGTTGTGCACAACAGTTCTATTTGTGTGCACGATTGTGCTCGATCGAGTCACGGCATGTTCCTTCACCGACGGGAGTGAAGTTCAGCATTGTGCTTCACAGCAATCCTAGGCAAGTTGTCAGGCGCTTTCCTGTTTGCAATCGCACTCGGGCAGCACTGTTTTAAACTGCCTGTTGTAACCATAGGCAAGAACCGGCTGCCTCCAAGCCATGCACAACAAACCAGCACCAATTGCAGTGCAGATGCGCATCTGCATGCATGCAGCCGCTGCACAGCGGCTGTGCCACAGGCTGTGCCAAGCATCGTGTCACACCGGGCGGCTTCTTTGCGGCTTCCATGCCGTGCTGTGCTACATGAAGTAATTCTCAAGTGTAAACTCACATACTTGTGAATTTTCCTTGAGAATCGTACGGAACAGTGTTCTCTCTCAGAGACAGTGTGCGTCTTGTGGCACAACACAGGTGACAGCAGCATAGTATCGTCATATTTCAAATACCTTGAAGTTCACGGCACAGCATAATATCGTCGTTGTAGAAGGGCTGCCCTGCAAACCATTGTATGCGCCACAGGTGTGTCTATTGCTTCATGACGTGCTGCCGGACTGCTGCGCCTGCCCAAAAAAGGACGAATTGCTTGTTCACCCTCCATCCCTGTAAAGTCCTTCACACTCTTTCAGGTTTTACTGGTAAAGATGGACCGTCTAACATGAAAACAGCAAATCTGCGTACCTTCAAGCATGCGACTGTACTGCTGCCTGGGTCACTGGCAACAACTTTATTGTTCGCACTTGATGAACACTGGCAGCCCATTCGGAGCATCAGGATACTTTGGGCGGGGGTCTCCTGGTCCAGCATTGCTGGAAGGTACGTGAATGTGCTTTCACTGGAAATATGTGCATTTATTGTCGAGATACGTCCTTTAAAATGGGACACAGGGACTGACCAGCATCCCCTTGGGGCCTAGCAAACTTCAAGGTCAAAGTTTGCTAGGGTATTTCATGCCTGCCGCAAGCAGATATTAGCTATCTGGAACTTGCGAGGCATGCAGCAACCGGTATGCCTTGAATTCCCTAGCGATGCAGCCAGCTTCACGCATATTGGGCTGCCAGCAACACTGCAGGCTTGTGATATGCCAGCTGAGTCCGAGCCCTCCACTGTACATGCACTGAATGCGGCGTTGAGCACCATTTAATGAGCACCATTCAATGATTGCTCTGCCTGTGCCTGCGTCGGCGTGCGCGCTGCAGCTTGCAGACATGCCCGACCGGAGTGCCAGGAGACTTGGGCGGGCGTCTGCTGGTCCAGCATTGCTTGAAGGTGCGCAGCTATGCATTTTCCACGGTCCTTCGGGATCCTGGAGCTGCTGTGTAAATTCGTCCTTTTACATGCAGGAAAAGCTAATGGTGGGCTGTCAGAGCCTGGCGGCCTGCAATGCCACTGCAGGTAAGCGGTCGCCTGCACAAGTGATTGTTGTTGACTTAGATGCATGCATGCAGGCTATTGAAGCATGCATGCAGAAGCCAGGTTGACTCAAAGGTGCTGTGCTGAGCTTGCCCTGCTCAGCAGCAACACCAGTGGTGTTCCTCTTGTTTGGGTAGGTTCTGTGCTTCCATGTCAACACTCAGCAGTGTTGACAGTGAGGTGGTGAGCAGATTGCATCGTGCATGTACATGCATGCGCAGAATGCATTCTACATGTAGGCCGTACTCAACCCTTGCCGGGCAAGCCCGGCTACGCTGGGCCAGCGTAGCGGGAGGCAAGCTATGCAGCTGTTCCAGCGGCTAGCCAGTCCCGGGCTGAGCTGGGGTACGAGGCTCCCAGCCGCTGAGGGGGCCCGCTGGCCTGAGTGACTTGCTCGAAGACGGCGTCAGGCGAGGCTGGCTGGTGCACCGTGCACACATGTGACTTGTGTACAGCATGCTCCAGTCAGGCTCGACCTGAGGTTGATAACAGACAGCTGTGCTAACGAATGCATGCAGCCACAACAGTAGGCTGGCTCGGTTACACATAAGCGCAAAAGGGGAAGCAAGATAGCCAATGGTCATGTTCCGCCAGTGGTGATGGTCAGTTGTGGTGGCAGAAGGCAGAGTGTTCGTACATCAAGAATGACTCTTCGTGATTTCTCGTGCAAAGTGTATGTTTTTTGAATGCTTGAAAAGATAAAGGAAGTATTGCTCTGGTCACAGGAATGCATTATCAGCACTTGTACACGGCTCCGATCTTTGCCTACTGTTACACAGGGTAGCTTGGTAAGCATCCAGAAAGTAATGAAACCTCTTCTCTTAGCATTTAACCTTGTTTTATTATTTGTTGAAGCCCGGCGACATGTGTAATGAACCCCCCCGTGTTATATATTGAACAAGGCAAAGGGGCCCACCAAAGGGGCCAAGCAACTGTGCCAAGCCGATGTTTGATGTGTGTTCAGACTAACCATTGCAGTGATCATTCCGGAGAAGCGTGTAGTCACCCTCAGCTTTGCTGATCCACCTGTGCTAGGAGCCTTAGACGCATCATCGCTTGTTTGCAGTCACCTAGTATTTGGTAAGTGTGCCTCAGAAGTATTTTGTGCTGCCGATAGTAGTCTGCCTGATTTTTGTGTCGGACACCCCGGAGCGTGGCCAGTCTTTCTTCATGAGATGCAGTTGTGCTTGCAAGATGCTCAAGCCATGTGGATGATTGCGACCTTTCTGCCGTTCCGTTGACGCTGCAGTCTTGCCCCATCACCCACCATGGAGCCCCAGCTCTACACCGTCGCTGGTGAAGACCTTCTAGTCAAAGTAGATTGCCAGAATCGCTTTCAGGTATGCATGTCGGGGTGCTAAACTCGTGCAGCTCTCTGCACTGGGCAACGAACGTGAGCTCACTTGCTTGCTGTCGAGCGGCTTTGGCGCATCATCGACCCGCTGGATTGTGCTTTTGATGCCTCATTGTCCATCATGTGCCATTGCCTGTGCGAAACTCGGTGCTCGAGACTACTGCTGGCCTGCTGGTCACCATCGACTCAGCTGCTGCCATGCTTGGTGTCTGCTGCTGCACGAACCTCTGCAGGACGAGGTTGCAGCTAAGGACATCAGCAGCAACAGCTGGACAAGCAGCTGCCATAGGATTGCTAGGCGCAGCCCCAGCACCGCAACCAGGCATGCCCCCTACCCCGCTGCAGACTGCGAGAACACTGCTGATGCCACTTTTGACAGCTCAGCCTGCATGCGTGCAGCACCCCAGCAGCAGCAATCGGCAGCTGCCGGCCCCTTCAATCCCGCAGCCTGTTCACAACCGCTGTCCCAGCAGCAGCAGCAGCAGCAGCAGCAGCAGTTTCTTGTTGGCAGCTTGAGGCAGCAGCCCCTGGAGTCGCTGCTTGAGCTCGCCATCACCTTAGCCAGCAAGAGCCTCTCCCGCACCATGGAAGCATTCCAGGTGGCTTGCAACTGCTGGGCCTTCTCCTGCGACTCAGACGCAGCAGCGCAGGCGCTCAAAGTGGCAGAGGAGTGCATGGCGCGCACGATGCACCGCATGCAGATCGTGCAGCAGCTCGCCGCAGCAGTGCTGTCGCGCAAGCAGAGCCAGGCGCTCGCTGCGCACCAGGCCGGGCAGCAGCAGCGCATGCTGGCCATGATGCAGGCGCTGCAGGGGCAGTACCTTGGCACTGTGCCGGAAGATGAGGAGGAGGAGGGCGAGGAAGTCAGCAGCAGCTGGAAGCCAGCTGGGCAGCTGTGAGGCCCCAAGCTGCCTGCAGCATGTCCATATGTGTGTGGACATGTTGTTTGTGTGTGCATTTGAGTGTGTGTTTGTGTGTAGTAGGGCCTCTGCATGCGAAAGGGCGGGCTGCAGCAGCGTCAGCAGCTGCTAGCCAGGCAGGTGTGAGGGCTGCTAGTGGGGCTGCTATAGGGGTAGGCTGAACAGCATGTAGCAGCTGAGAGCCTGCGTGTCAGCAAAGACAGCAGGCTAGCAGATGGGCTGACGGCTGCGAGTGTGAAGGGTGGGGTGGGGATTATGAGTTGCGTGGCTGTTTCATCCCCCAAAGACAGCTCCGTGTACAACCCGATGCATGGTGCACTGCCTGTAAGGGCAGGCCATCTCTAGAGCTGATTGTAGTAGGGTGAAGTGTGTTGGGTTGTGGATTGTGTTTCATGTGCAGGTCGCTGGCTTGTGTGGTATATTGCTGTGCGGCTAGCAGGCTTGCTGGTGATGCTGCGTGTGTGTATGCTCTTGCGATTGAGATTGCATGCCTCCATTGTTTCATGCCTTTGAACTCTACCTACTGCAGTCGTCGCCGCTTGGACAGCATGCACACGGATTTGTGATTGCTCGCATTTGGCGCTGCTGTTTCGACGTGCAGCAGCGCCAAGCAGTTGTAGTTTCATCCAATGCCAACACCAACGTCACTGCCTGTGCATGGCGAAGCGCCCGCTGATTGCTCGTGGGCGCCTTTGGGCTGCGACCTGCAAAGTTTGTTTTCTGTAGCCTAGGGCTCTACAGTGAATGCTGTGTATGCACATGTGTCATGATGTCAGTTTGGTGGTTACCGTGCAGGCATGTCGTGTGGATGTTCTGTATTCGTGCACTGAGAGCAAGTGTGGCGGCAGCAATCTGCAAGCCTTGAGCTGCAGGTACGCTGCTATCCCTGGTTGGGTGTTGTCCCACAGCATTGATTGATTGACGGTTGTGGTTGGCTTGCAGGCTGCTGTCAGTACCCAGCATGTGGCTGGTGTGTATATGGATGCATGTGTCGGCGCCGACCCTGATTCGAAGAGCGCGGCTGGGCTCGTGAATGCACAGCGTCTTGTGGTTGCAATGGACAGTTATGCGGCTACTACATGCCTGGACACAGGCATGAGAAGCCATCAGTCCATGGCAGGGGTTGCCTACAATGAGCTGCACTCAAGTGCTGCCATTCCTAAATATGAATTTGCGTTTTGGCCGGCATATACAAATGATACACCAGTTGCAGCGCTGCGCAAGTCTAAGGCAACGCGGATGTGTGTTACATGATGCGTCCAGGTTGCCACATGTGCTGTCATGGCGATGTATGTTGCAGGATGACGCACACAGGACTTGCACCCGCTGCCCTTGGCTCGCCAGGGCAGACAATTTTTTGTTTGTTTGTATGATTCTGCTTGCCGTCTGCAGAGCGCGGCGCGGCTGCTAGTACATGTATGCAGTGCCTCGCTGCTTCAGAAGGCTTTGTGGGCCCTTCCCTGCAAGCCTGTTTTATCATCAGGCCCGCTTTGCACGCATACAATCTCTCTGCAAACACACTCTGAGCAAGCACAGCCACTGCAGCACAGCCCCAATGTGCAGTTTTGACAACGCTATTTGTCCTACAGCTGCATACAGCAGGCCTGTCCTGTTGGGCTGTTGGGCCGCGGCATGTTGCACGCAGTGGTACGCTTTTCAAAGGTGCCGCCAGCTGCTGCTGTTGCTGCTGTGCGTCTCTGCTGTGCTGGCACGACAGCCGGCGCACTGAGGCTCAGATACAGTGCAAGCACAACAGAGATTGGGATGCCGTTGTTGGGTGCATGTATACTACACATCACTGATGGGAAGCCATGATACTAGGTCTGTGGGCAGATCAGTCTGCAAGCACGTAGTGTGCTGCAAGCCAATGATTCTTGGGCGGGACACCCCGTTGTGTGTGCACTGCTGGCGCCTAGATGTATGACATATGACCATTCAGTGTGCTTGGTGCCTCGTCAGCATGCCAGCCAGCAGCACTTGTATGGCGGTGGAGTCAGTTGCTACAGTAGTGTACGTACACTACTTACTCTAGTACACTACACACATGTTGCATGATGTACATGGTGTCCACTATTTCACGTGGTCAGCAGTTGAATCTCTTACAAGTCCATGCTGCTACCAGTATGGGCGGTTGCAAGGATGACAGCGCTTGCACACTTGCACACTGCAGCATTGTGAACTGCAGGGGCCTTCACAGGCACCTCTTTGATGTGATGCTCCCTTTTTTATGCCGAAGACGAGGCACCTCTGTTCGAGCGGCAGTACCACTGTTTTCTACATACCACCACTGCCAGGTGTACTGCCGTCAGGTTCGGGTATCTATGGCAGCTGTGCCGCACCGCAGACGTGTACAGAGAGCACAGCTCCAGTTGCATCGCACTGGTGACAGATGTTCATTGTTGGCAGGACATTGCCCGTGCAGCTGCACAGCTGCTGGGCAAGGTTGCGCCGCACTCGCTGCAGTCGCGCTGCACTCCGAATGAGTCACTGCAGTTGCGCTGCACTCAACAGCTGGTTTGTATGTGACATTGCACAGATGCAGATGCACCGGATGTTGCTCCTCCGAGGAGCCTGAGGAGTCCTCACTTGGAGAGCTGGGTGTTTGTGAAGTTACAAAGCTCGTTGGGTTTGACAGCTGTTTCCACTCAAACACTGCGCTGCTCATGATAAGCAACGCAGTGTTCGTGGCGCACATGCGCACGTGCAGGCCGCACAACAAGGTTGGGCCCTGCAGCAGCAATGTAACTTCACGTGAGCCAACACCTCCCTGTCCACGTTGACTCTGTTCCATACGTGTGGCAGACCAGCTGCAGCTGATCCATACAGCCGCCTGAAGCAGTTGCAGGCTCTGCACCACTCTCACACATGCACTCAGAACAGCACTTGAGTCTGTCCCAGCCTTGCCACTTCAAGTCAAGGCAGAAGCCCAGTGTGCTGGCATCAAATACTCACTCAACAGACTGATCAGTACACTGACATTGCACCAACAGTGTAGCACTGGCTCTACTGTGCACTGCGGCATGCAGTGCCGCTCTGGCCTCCGGCCAGGGTAGATGGTTGGAAAACCTTGCATGAAGTACTACAAAGACCTTATATGCTGCTGATCCATTCCACACAGCCCTGCAGGCCTGCACGACGATGCCAGTCAAGGCAAGATGATGCCCTGCCTGCATGCGCTACCAGCTTCCCTGCTTTTGTCATCACCAAAATGGTGACCGAGCAGCGCCAAGCAGTGACATCACTCCACTCGAGCAACACCCTCAACAAGGTACTAAAGGTAGTATGGTAGCCAGATAACCCTGAAAGACAACAGATACCCGATAGTATGAATGCTGTTTTAGTAGCACTGGGTATTCTGCAGGCAGGCAGCGCTGTGCTCTGCCGCAGGCAACCCAGCAGCAGATGCCCATCAACGCAATGGTGGCTCCACATGCTGCGCACACCACGCAATGCGATGACCGTCAGCGACGAGTGACATGCGATCAATTTTATACTACTATTTGAAAACCCCGTGTGACGCCTGCCTTTGAGTGCTATCCGCACTCCGCGCCACACACCATCCACTGACGCCGCACGCAGAGGCAGCTCCAGGAGAAGCAAGCGAGCAGTAGCAGTGCAGCGCCCAATCAAGGCCCCCTTAAGGGCAAGTAGTAACACGGCAAGGCAAGGCTGAGCACGCAAATCAGCCAGCCAATGCATCACGCACCCCTGAGATAGCACTGTACACTGCGCAGAAAGCACCCCGTAGCCAGCAACAGAGTGGCGATTGCTGTGTCATGCAACAGGGACGTAGTATGCGTGACAGCACGCGCCCACTCCCGACAACAGAGAGCAGCAGTTGCCGTAGAAAGTGCGCTGCCTTTTCTGAGCCTGCATGCAAGCGAGGGGATAATTTCCCGCCTCGCGCACACGCAGCCGGAGATTGGTTCAAGCCTCTGTTCAATGTGTGTATGTGGACCATATGCTATGCAACTGAACCGCACCTTCTCCATACCCACCACAAGCCTCACACAGAGAGCATGCTGCTGTAAAAGCAACGTAGTGCGGCGCGCGCGCAGCTGTGAGCACAGCACGGCCGCCGACTATCCAGCAACAGCAGGCATCATGCTAACTCCACAAGGGTGACTGGTGCAACAGTTATTCACCAGGCTGGCGCGATGCCTCACCCACACAGCAGCAGCAGCGTTCACTCCACAACCATCGTAATGCAGAGCTGCAACGCCGCTGCACCTCCCTGCCGCATCACATACCCAAAGACAGACAGACAAAAACACGCGCACCAGCGAGCCGAGCCTGATCCTTGATTTCCATGCAACAGCAGTGTGCTATTGAAGAGCAAGACGTCCCTCAGGGGCGAGTGCGACTGGGATAGCCCGCAGCCAAGTAGGACCAGTGCAAGAAACTGGGGGCAGATGTAGTGCCAGGCGTGCAGGAGGGTACCAAAGTGACGCCCTCGCAGCAGCTTCAGGCCACCACACGTGCAGTGCAAACAGAGGCAGAAGAGCAAGCGCAAGCCCCGAAAGAACACCCACGAGGGGCGTGTGCCATGGACTGTGACCAAAAACTCCACAGCACACTGGGTTGGGTTCTAGGCAGCAGACAGCAGACAGACAAGAAACCGTCACGAGCCGGCCAGAGCAGCAAAGTGCACCGCTGCCACCTTGCAATGCATCGATTGTGTTGACAGTAGCCTTATCCAATTGCATTCAAGCCATATGATGGTGTGCCGCTCCTTGGTGTAACAGCAGCCAACAGCAACCCAAGCCAAGTGCACACCATGCTGATGCAGCCTTCTAGCTGCCACAAGAGCGCGCAGCACGACGGGTGGTGGTACCCTAAGCACAAACAACCTTGGGGATTACCCCATGGCGGTGCAAATGCAGAGGGAACTGTGATTGGGCTGGCCATCCGCCCATGAGCCCGTTCTGCAGTTCGTGCACCAGCAGACAGGCCAGACACACGTACATGAAGATTGGTTTGCACAGCAAGGCATGTGCGCCTACCCATGAGGCAGCAAAACACACACCGCAGCAGGATGACAGGGTTTCAAATGCTGCTGTGACAGCTGCGACACGCGACTGGTGTCCATGTCCCCAATCACTGCTTCAGACGACGGCTGTAATAAACACAAATGCATGAACACACACCTTTCTGGCTGCTGGCCAAGTGTTGTCATGAGGCCAACGGTTCCTACTACTAACACCTCCTAACAGCCTGCTGCATTTACTACAGACCTCAAGCAAGCGGTGAAGTACAGTAGAAAAGTATAAGAGCATACAACATCAGCCCCACGCTGGTGCAAACAACACCACACACGCAGCAGACCCGAGAGCCTGCGCACGGCAGTGCTGCTGCAGCATGAGAACACACCAGCGCATGACAGTCTCATAGTTTGACCTGCAAGCTGTGCTGCCGAGGCAGTGCAACAGCGAGCATTGCAGCAAAAGCAGCGCATGCATTGCTGCCAGCAGCAAACATGCAACGCAAGCAAGCACCTGCACACGCCGAAACCAACACGTGCGCATGCGGGTGGCATGACATGCACAAGAACAGCCAAGTTCTCACAGTTTTCCACACAGCCCGCACGCTGCAAGCAACACTCTGCAGCAAGCACACGATACTAGTAAGCAGCGCCACACTTGTATCGTGCAAATGCTGGCTGCGCAAGATACTCAACAGGTGCAGGCACCTGCTGACGAATTCAGGCACAGATTGTGAGGCTCGGGCCAGGCTGAGGCTCACTCCCCTCTGCTTGCTTGTTGACAAGCACCCTGCACCAAGCACAGCATGCACGCTGCTGCACATGGTTAGAAGTGCTGTCACAACCAAGCGAGATGCATCCAGGCCCATTCAGCGGAAGATCAGCAGCCTCACTACTCCCAGCCACATAAGCCATTGACATGATGGCAGGACACAACACCTTTCACAGCACAGCCCAAAACACGCAGCAACCAAACCAATGCGCAAGGAAACACAGGAAGCGCGATGTGACATGCATCAGCGGCTGCTGCACATGCAGTGACTAAACTCAAGCTAGTGCATTGTGAGGTACCCAAGCCAACAAATGCACCCACATTGTGTGCGTGCAGCTGCAGGCTGTTCAGTAGAAGCTGCCACGCACAGCATTGCGTAAGGTGATGCAGAAGCAGCAGATATATGCCACAGCTCCGGGGCGGGGCCCATGCGTGGAAATCATGCTACACGCAGCACGGCACCTTCATTGTCGCTTCGAGTACTCAACCGACCCCAAAGCGCTACCCCAGAGAGAGTAAGAGTAAGGCGTATGGTGCTGCCTGCCAGACGATGCGGCGCAACCTGACACATAAGGACGTATGCAGCCATCGCAACATAGTAGCAGCGACACTCCCTGAAATCCCCACTCACTGACACGCGCCATAGCCTTTGCAATGCACAAGCACAGCCTGTGCACTCCAGATGCATGACATCCACCATCGCGGCTGCAAGCACGTTGCTGTCCATGCTGCAATGACATGCAGAGCCACAGCACAACCTGTGCGGAAGCTCACTCGCTCTGCAGATGCGTGATAGCCGTAGCAGTTGAAGGCTGTAGCAAAGGGCAATGTAACACTCCCGTGTCTGCAGGTCACTCCTTAGAACTCACGCAGCAACATCCCGGGTAGCACAAGCAGCCATCCCGAGCCAAAACTGGCACGCACAGCAGAATACGCTGCAGCAATGGCAGCCCAGCTACCTTACAACACCTGTACCAAGCCTTCATGGGTACCCCACCTCGCATCCACTGCAAGCATGCTTCCACCAACCCAATCCAGCACTTCCGCATACACTAGTGAGTAAACAGCCTAGCTCCAGCTTCAACAGGTATGACCACCCTCTAGGCAATCTACACACGCAAGAGAAGCTTTAGCCGCAAACAAGTGCCCAATCAGCGCAGCGCAGCTAAACCTAGGGTGCATTGTCACCACTGACAATACTATGGCTCAAACTAGCGCTTCACACTTCACCACTTCAACGCGTTGCCAGGCACATGAAAGGCTTCAAGGCAAGCCACATCAGCACCAACACAGCCGAGAGCCACAGCAACAGCGGCCTGCCGCACCACCGCCGCATGCAGGAGCCGCACGCACGCCAGCTCACAGCACGCACACAAAACCACCACCAGTTACGCCATGCGCACACCCCAAGAGCCGTTGACCTGCTGGCTCACCATCATGTTGCCGTTCTGCAGGCCGTTCTGCATGTTTGCCAGAGCAGCATACATGTTGCCGCTGCCCTGGCGGCTGCCGGGAGACAGCCCGCAGCTCATGCTGCTCGCAGTGCTGCCCAGCTTCACCAGCTGCTGCTGCTGTGCCTGCAGCTGCTGCAGCAGCAGGAAGTTCTCCATGTTGCTGCTGTTCTTTGGCGGCGACTGCAGCGGCGTGTGCAGCGCAGCACTCAAGTCCAGGGGCCGGCCAGACGCCGCTGCTGCAGCCGCAACATTCAGCGCTGCCAGGTACTGGTGCTCGCCGCTCATACCAGTGAGGCAGGAGGAGCTGTTGCTGCTGTCATCAACCAGGCTCAGCGCAGCGAGGTTGGAGGACACATTGTCCATGCCAGCGCTGGCAGCGCCGCCGCTGCTCATGTTCATGTTCAGGCCGCCCATCATGCCAGGAGGCGCCGCCAAGTGCGCCAGGCTCGCGGCAGCATCCATTGCTGTGTTGCGCGCGCCAGGCATCAGCTGCTGCGCTGCCTGCTGCATCTGCGGCGGCTGCGGCTGCGGGGGCCGGATGCTGCTGAGGATCTGGCTGGCCGGCAGCTGGCTCGCTGCAGCCAGCTGCAGCCACGCTGCATTGGTAGCCGGGTTGCAGCCGTTCATCATGGCAGTGCTGCCATCCGGCATGGGTGGCAGCGGCTCGGAGAGGCTGCGAGCAGCAGCGTCCTGCTGCTGCTGCTGCTGCTGCTGCTGCATGGCAATGCCTGGGATGCGCAGGTTGGGGTCTGATCCAGCAAGGCTTGCAAAGGAGCCTCCAGCATCATCACGCACCAGAGAGCCCTGCAGTGATCCCTGCAGGGAGCCCTGCAGCTGCTGCTGCTGCAGCTGCTGCTGCTGCTGCTGCTGCAGCTGCTGCTGCTGCTGCTGGCCTGGCATGCAGACCAGGCCGTAGCTGCTGCCGCCGTTGGCGATGTTGTAGCGGGCTGCGTTGGCGAGCTGCATGCTGCTGCTGTCGCCGCAGACGCCGCCAATGCCCATCATGCCTGGCAGGCCGTAGCCGCTGCCGCCATGCACTGCTGCATTCACAGCTGCAGCATTGGGCGCCATGCCCATCATCATGCTGCTGGGGTGGTATGTAACGGTCTGGGCGCCAGGCGTCACCATCGGCAGCGCGCCGGCAGTGGCAGATGCTGCTGCCGCATCCACTGCTGCTGCCTCCAGGTCGTCGGTCGTGTCGGGGAAGCGCAGCTCACATGCGCTGCACAGCACCAACACAAAAAAACAGGTGTCAGTGGCAACCTGGTTTGGCAGTGCAGCTACTTGCAAGCCTGCTGCAGAGAATGCTGGGCTCAACCACCATCCAAAAACTTCCGTCAGCTGCTGCTAGCTGTTGCCACCAAGCCAGGCATGCACCGGAATGCAGCTGACAGCACAGCGGCTGTACCTCCAGGCAGCTGCACTGCATGGCACACCGCAGCACAAACCGCAGGGTGGCGAACACAGCAGCATACACAGTCGCTCCCCTACCTGTGAGCGAAGAAGCACAGCGTGCGGTTGCACTGGTTGCCCTTCTTGCACATCTGTGTGCGGAAGCGCGTGGGGTGCAGCCAGTACTCGTACACGCTGTGGGCAAAGGGGCAGTCAACGCCGCGGCCACAGCTCACCCCCTGGCAGCAGCAGCAGCAGCAGCAGCAGCAGCAGCACAGCAGACGACAGCAGCACCAAGTATGTTAACGTGCAAGCACACACGCAGCGTGGACTGCCAATGTACATGACAACAACCTTTGCGACAGGGTCGCATACGTTTCACCTGTGTGAAGTATACCAGGGGCGGTATCGCGCACGAGGGAGTGACTGGAGCGCACTCAGCTGCAAGATGAAAGCATGTGCAAACGTTGGATGCTGCCGCAGCAGCGTTTAGAGGTCGCACACTGCTGTCCTGCAACCCTGGCAGGTGCTTACAGAAACCTGTGATACGCTGCCACAGCCGCTGTTTGCCACCACTATCCTTGCAGGACTGGACGCAGCCTGCTCGGTCAACGTACGGTCAAATACGGCAAACAGCTGTTGTTGTGTAACTGAACCAGGCTGCTGCGCACCTTGAGGCTCTCCGGGCATGGTGTGGATGCGTATTTGTATACGCGAGGGTCGCGCCTGCGCGCCTTCTCCTTGGGGTGCGCATAAGGGCAGCTGCTCCAGTCGTGTGCACCCCTGCAAGCCGGTAGTTGCAGCAGGAGGAGCTTTGCAGCCACTGCTGTGCCAACCGACCACGTGCAGAAATGTGTGTGCTGATGACGTGCAACACAGAGTGCATGGCAAGCATACACGGGGCATGCTGCACAAGGACACCTGGCTGTAATCATTGGTCTGCTGGCGCTCACCTCTTTGGGCACGGCTGCACCTGCAAGTGCAGAACCGAATCAGGCACGTCAGCAAAATATTGTTAGTTGGGTATGAAAGGCAACCACCACACAGAGAACATGCACTTCTGACTCCAGTGCAGACAGCAGTTGTCAACAGCTGGGCATACACACACACGCTGCGGTGCCATGCGTATTGCAAAAGCAGTCAACCATCAACCTTGCTGAACATCGCAGCCTGCGGCTGTTGCGGGGTAAAGAAGCATCTTGCTTCCACAGACAGGTTGCCCAAGGGCGAACGAAGCTTACTGAACTGAGCACGCCTGCTGGATGCTCAAAGTGTCTGATCCTTGCCTATTAAAACCCATAGATGCACTCCCTGGGCGAACCGAGGCAAGCGTGACGCGCATATAAACACACGCCAGCAGGCTCTGAGGAACGCTCAGACAAGGGCGCCCAGCCCAGGCTCGCACCTTGAAAATATACATGAAGAAGTTGTTGGCAACTGAGCTTGCATCTTCGTTGGCAGAGTTCAAGCCAGGCACAGCGTCCACCTGCAGGCCACGAGGACAAGTCATACTACCGCCTACGCGTCTCCTAGAGGTGAAAGCCAGGCCGATCACCAGCACGTGCCTGTATATCAGGAAGCTGGGCACCTCTAGATGGAAGCATGGCTGCACAGAGTGGTGCGTATCTCTCGTACAGGGATTCAAGCTATATGTGAGACTGAACGGCCTGCAATTTGCTCTATAAACTGTTGAGTTACTGATCTCCTGTAACAGTGTTGGTGACGTCTTCAGCAGCATGGAGAGTGTAAGAAGGCCCTCGGGTCGGTCTTGTCACGCTGCCAGGGTCTTGCCCACAAAACTCGCACAGGCTGGCGATGGTCTTTAGCATCTTTTAACCTTAAAAGCTTTCAATTGCTTCAAACGACTGTCGTGTTGCACATCATAGCCTTGTTGCTGGTGCATTGGTGCTACTGGGCCAGTGCTGGCAGCAGCTGACCTCATGCCGGACTTGCAAGTGTGCAAACGTGGCAGCTATTTGCACTAAGAAGTAGAGCCTGAGGTCGATGAAAGTGTCGTTGAGAGTGTCACGTGGGAAACCTGCTGACTGGGCATGCCATGCCAGTGACGTGCATGTGGCCTCCATGAAGCTGCACAGGGTACCACCGGTGCCCAGCATTGAGTGGCACGCTTGGGAACAACCGACAGTGCCAGCATGCCCCCTCCCGACTTTTGACAAACCTGCAAGCTGAAAACTCATATGATCTGGTTTGACCTGCCTTGCAACCGGTCATCCTGTTTAGCAGCCGGCATTCTGGCGGACTCCCACCACCAGGCTTGCTGAGCAGCTGCAGGCAGCTGCCAGCAAGTCCGGCCATGCCTACAACAGAAAAAGGGCTGGCCTAAATTGTTGCTTTTACTCAGTATGTTTTTTGCTTGCTTAAATGTCAGCAGAACGTAATGCAAGCAGTGCCTCATTATGGCTGCTGTGCTGGTTACACCACACCTCACACTGCTGGACTACTAGTAGTCGTCACACGCGCAACTCGCAGGGTTTCTGTCTCCTGTTCAGTGTGGCACAACCAGTGTTAGTAACTGCATGATTCCCACTGCTTACACTGTAGTCACATGGGCAAGTTGTTGTTTCTGTTACTCCTCTGTGCTCTCCCGTCATTCCGGATGGGGACACTTTGTGTTGCAAGCTTTTCGAGCTTTCCCAGTCCAACCTCGCCGCAAGATATGGCAGTGGCTGTTGCTCAAAAAGTGGGAACATGTTTGATGACGACCGTGACAACAAGTGACTGCTTCTCACAGCACCTTGCGTCGCCGGCATCTGCATGCTGTCTGTGTCGCCAGTGGAAGCAACTGACAGCATCTGCGTAAGGCAGGTTGCACGTGTATTGGACCCTGCAAATGTCCTTTTTTATTTTCAGCAAATGTTTAGGCTGAATGCCCGCCGTAATGCTGCAGGCAGCAGCACCTCAGCAGCTGATGTCGCCCGAGTTTCAGTGAATCAGGCGCATGTGCACACAATGGCTCGGATGATGTGCACACGTTTCCGTGCCACAGTGGCCCCTGCTTGCTGCCAAATTTGCACTCTAAATTGCCCTGTGACCGACAGCAAGTTCCCGCTGGGCATGCACATGTGTCTGCTTAAGTTGCGTTGGCAGCTGGGCTTGCATGTGGGTGGGGTTGGGTGGTCAACACTCCTCACGACATGCTGCCTCGTGTGCCCTCTTTGCGCTGCAGGTATTCTATCACTTGATGCCATGCTGCCGAACAGCCGTGCCTGCATGAACAGCCCACTTGGAGCACCAGGTGGCTTGGGCGTGGGCCTTCTGGTCCAGCATTGCTTGAAGGTGCACAGTTATGCATTAATCACCGTCCTTCGGGATCCTGGAGGCGTATAAATCCATCCTTACACTCCTGTGCATCGCATGGTGGTGCACAAGTTGTCAGCCGTTTCCAAGGTGGGCTGCAGTGTTCCGAACGTAGCCGCCACGTGCGTGCGGCGCGCCGCCACATGCATGCAGCACGCATCAGGGACTTTGGGAGGGGACCTCCTGGTCCAGCATTGCTTGGCAAGGTGCGCTGGCATCTACCTTGTTTCTCCAAATCCAGGAGCTGTTGTTTATTCGTCCTTGTAAATTGTAAGCCGTCAGTCAGCAGTAGGTCACCGATTTCAGTTTGTCGTCATCGCTAGGCACCATGACAATGAAAAGTTGTGACAGTCCGTTGGGGCCAACCGATGCCTTTTGGTATAGTTCAGCTTGGCGTGCAAAGCATCTTTGGTGCCACGTTTGTGGCATGGACTGGCCCACGGTGTTGTGTCAACATCGGATATGGCAGCCGCTGCAGCAGTCAAGCCTGCAATGATGCCCACGCAACCAGCCGCAGCTATTGCACCACGCATGTGTTGTGAGCACATGGTTGCAGCAGATACATTGAGCACAAGACAATCCTGCAGCAGCACCCCAAGCACAGGTGCTAGCAGTGACAAGGTTGAATCACCTGACATGCAGTCAAAGGACGGTTAGGTCACCGCGCTGACATGCTTTGGTGGTTCGCTCACATACTGTCCTGATGTCAAATAAGCTGGTTACGTACTTGCCTTTGCTTTGTTTGCCATACGTGAGGCGTTTCCGCTGTTCCCGGCTCAGGTAGCCCTTTCTGAGGCTGCTGTCGTTTGGCTTCGTTGGTTTTGATTGAAGACTTTCAATCAGTGCCGCGTTCGTGTGGTGCTGTTTGCCGAAGCTCGTGTGCTGAGGCACAAGCAGCAATGCTGGCAGCAGGCACTGCTTTCTCGCGGGGCAGCAGCAGTCAGCATACTCGGCTAAGAAGTCATACGTCAAGTGGTGGGATTGCAAGTTGCTCAAGCAGGCCAGCAGAGGTGCGGGCTGTTTTGGCTGGCGAACTCGTTCGGAATCAGCAGTCTGGTGCTGCAGCATGCTGATCGGCCTGTTACCCGCCATGATCATTCCAACGTGCAGGTTTGCAGACTGTTCTGCAGCAGGCTTCGGCGGCAGTGCACTGTACGGTGCTTCCAACAGCAGGCGGAGCGGCCAGCAACCACGGTATCAGGTAGGTGTGCGTTGCAGCCGCAGCCCTGGCAACATTTGGGCCCCTACCTTCGCTCACTGGCAATACCTGAAACTGTTGCAGGCTCCAGCAACAAGGTTAAGCTCAGCTTCAAGCTGCCGTACCGCTGCAGCTTTGGCCAGGAGATATGCTTGGTTGGTTCGGGCGAAGCACTTGGCAACTGGAGTGTAGAGAATGGCAAGCGCATGCACTGGACCGATGGGGACGTGTGGGAGGTGGATTTTGAAGTCTCAGCAGGGTGAGCAGATACAACTGGTCGTTGCCAAGCAACCGAAGCAACAGGGCAGCCAGAACTGCTGCAGTGACATGCTGGCGCAGGGCGCGACAGCAGCGCTGCTGCATGTTGTCAGCATAGCGCTACTTGCTGGGTTGTGGTCTGCTACAGTCTCCATGTCAGTTATGGCAAAGCTTGACACGCCTGCAGTGCTGCGTAGGTTGTATCATCACAGAAGCAATCACTTTCAACACGTGTCGATGTTCTGTGGCCGCACTCACCCTGCAGCTAGCAGGCAAGGCTTCTGCAAGCGTGCGACTTGCCATTGACTGCACATTGCGTCCTGAGTTTCCTTGGCAGCCATCCGCTGTAGCTACTTGCACAGTTACCTCTCACCACCTCTGTGTCTATGCACCTGCACTGCTCACCCTGTCCTGCAGGCCAGAAGTAGAGCTGGAATACAAGTATGTAGTGAAGAGCCAGGACGGTGGCGTGCTGTGCTGGAAGCCGGGCGAAAACTGCCAGATCAAGGTGCCTGTGTGGCTTCGGGAGGAGAAGGCGATTGCTGAGGGGGTGCAAGTGCGTGACGCGTGGGACGGCTCCATCCAAGACATAGAGCTGGAGGTCACCGGCTTCCAGCGCACAGAGTTCACAGAAGACGAGGAGCGCGCAGCAGTGCAGTCAGCAGTGAGTCCCGCTAGCAGCAAGGCCGGCATGCACAGCAGCAGGGCCGCCTGGCTGTTGCATGCTGACGCTGACGATATTCGAGGGACCTGTGGATCTGCAGCAGCAAGCAATTGGGTGTCTCTGCAGTCCGCTAGCTGCAGCATGCTTGCTCAGGCTGTGTATCAGCATGTGCAGCACCTGGCACGTCAGATGTTGCAGCAGCGACACTGGTATTGCTGATCATGCAGTTCCAGCCATGCACGTTTTCAAGCGCCTGGGCACAAACACGTGTTGCAGCATGTTGCCAAGGTTGCGCTGCAGCATGTGCACCATGTGACCCTGCCTGCTTCCGTGTCTTGTGCAGTCTGTTGCGTGTAGAACGGTTTGCTCCCCCTTGTCCAACACTCTCACCAGCTTTGCTGCCGTTGTTTGTTTATGGTGTCCGTGCCCATGCTGCAGGTTGACAGGGCGCTGAATGAGCTGCAGCAAGCAATGTCGTCATCGATATCAGTGCAGAGCAAGAAGCAAGGTGCGCGCAGCAGCACATGGCTGTGCAGCAGGCATACAGCGGCTGCAGGAGCATCTTCATGCAAAGCCGCTGAAGCGGACGCATCGCCATCACAGTCATGGAATTCGTATAGCATCAGCATGGCGCTCCGTCCGGCTTTCTGCCGCATTTCAGACCAGCAATACGCTTTCATTGGGCGCTGTTGCGGCCAGCACCCATGTGGTGAGGGATGCGCATGATCCAGCTGACTGCTGGTCTACACCAGCCAGCGCCTAGGCTGATTCTGTGCGTTCTGTGGCATGCTACTGCTCCTGTTGCTGTGCTGCAGACCCCACTGCGCCCGAAGTCC
Source organism: Scenedesmus sp. ARA3 (assembly GCA_004335835.1). Classification (NCBI taxonomy): domain Eukaryota; kingdom Viridiplantae; phylum Chlorophyta; class Chlorophyceae; order Sphaeropleales; family Scenedesmaceae; genus Scenedesmus; species Scenedesmus sp. ARA3. The sequence continues at coordinate 61,281 of RWJK01000364.1, read as the reverse complement.
TGCAAGCAGACCGCCTGGTAGCAGCAGCAGCACGCAAGGCAGTGGCGATGCATCGGGCCTTTGAAGCAACAAAGGCCCTGCAAGCGTTGCCGATGAACATCTCCCAGGACGGAGAGCAGCAGCAGAACCAGCAGCAGGCAGATGCAGCGTGAGCATGTGCTGCAGGTGCGCCTGCGCTCTGACACATGTGAGGCCGCGATTGTGTGCTTTAGGATTCAAACGTAGGGATTCAGGTGATGCCATGGCAGCCGCATCGTACGAAAGGTGTGCAGTGTGCTCTGCAGCTGCATCCACATCAATGCGAGCAGCCACGGATGTACAACAGCAGTCGACCGCAACTGTGTTTGAGTGCATATCCTGTGATTGGTGTGGCTTCCAACCACGATGCTTACACCTAGGTAGAGAGTCAGTGAGGGCATGATGTGTATGCATCGGTAGTGCTGCAGCATGTGTGCTTTGAAACGGGTGTCCCCGTCCCACAGCAGTGGCATGCGGGTGCAGCAGGCTGGGTTCTCCATTCAGCAGCTGATGTCAAGGGACAGGGTTAGCATAGTGTGGCACAGGCACATCCATCGTTGTTGCCTGTGTTGGTTTGCGTCTTGCTGTTGTGGCTTGCGTTGTGTGTGCATGGTTTAGCGATGCCTGCTGCTGTGTAAGCAGCAGGCGTGTGCAGATTTAGGCGGCGGCGCTGTGCTGCAGTGCGGCAAGTCGCAGCGCTACAGTAGCATGCCATGTCTGTTCTGGCCCGCATGTCAGGGCACTAAACATCATAGGTACTTGATTGACAGACTTGGAACAAGTTAGTTGCGGCCTGTATCTGAGCTCGCGCGTGACCTTCAAAATGGCAGCATCCTCTTGTGCGGCACATCGCACGGAGAGCTGCCACAACTATTTTCTGCCACAGACTGCATGCTGACTCATGCTCAGCCGTCCTCTCTGTGAACTTTGTGTGGACGGCAGCGCGTGCATTTCAGGGATCACTAAGCTGGCTGCATGCAGTGTGTATCTGCTGCCAACACTTTGCACAAGGGGGCCGGGTTGTGGGCGGTGCTAAGCTGCTGGATCACGCGCAGTTTGCTGTGGGGCAAAGCGCACAATGCATGCAGTGCATGTATTGCTCGTAGCTGTGCGACTTGCGGCATGTTGAGCACATCATGTGCTGGGCCCGTGTGTCCTTGCATGTCTGGTGTGGCAGCAACTCGTGCATGTTCTGCTGGGTGCATGGCCGCAGCCGGTGATCACCATGGTTGTTCCAGCACAACCGTCACACAAGATTGGGCGGCAGAGCGTGCATCCACCTCGGAGCCTTCTTACAAAGCCAGTGCATCTGTTGACTATTGTTACACCCGGGCCGTCATGCAGCTGTTGAAGCCATGCCTGATCAGGCAACAGCACACGCTGGTCTGGCTTTAGATCTGCACCTGAGAGTTTGACGGCGATACATGCCACAACCATGAGCAATGACTGTGCATATGCTGTGGTAACTGTGTGAAACGACGTTGCTGTTCTCCCAGGCCTGTGCAGCCTCAAATCGTGCCAGAGCTTGCTCAGTCATGCCAGACACAGTCTTAAGTGCATTGATGCACAGCAACCTGCTTCAAGGGCAATTGCCCTGCCGCTTCACTCGTCAGCATCGAGCGCTAGAGTTGGCCAATACGGCGTGGACTGAAAACACCTTGAAACCAGATTCTGGTGTAACATCAGCACAGGTATGTCACTGCGTTGCACCAATAACTTGCTGCAGTCATCATCATCATGTTCAACTTGCTGCAGTGCTGCAATCCTGCCTGCTGCCAACTGAATCAAAACTACACTCGAAATGGATGCCGCACGCTGCAGCTGCAGGCTTCACCAGCTGGCCACAGGCGGTGCTACCTTGGCCTCGCCATGGCCAACCGATGCAACTTATCTGCAACTGGAGGGCAACTTGCCCACTCAACCAGCTCTGCCAGGACACCTGCTGCTGCTCCTTAACACCCGCTTAGATGGTGGTTGTGATGTACTGCACGATCTTCTCAGGCGGCGTCTCAACATACTGCAAACAGCGCAGACAGCAGCAGTGGCAGTTGCTGGCGCAGACCTAACCAGGCACCACTGCAGGCAGTCACTTGCCTGTGCTGTGACACAGCTAGTCACGCAAACTCCTGCAAGCAGCCACCGCGTATATAAACAACAAGATGCAAAAGCCTGCTCTGCAGCGAGCGGACAATGCTAGCAGGACCAGGCTAGCCTAGGACTGAGGGCCTTGCGACAGCAGCATTGACTGCTGCGGTGTTGACAGGCTGTCCTATCCCACGCTCCTCGTGGCTGCCGCAGCATGCAGCATGCTAACATTGGCATACAATGCACCACAGCACAGCGCCAGCAAACACACCTGCAGGTAGTCCACGATCTTGCGCAGGTTTGCGTCCACATCCAGACCCAGCAGCGACGGCCGCCTCGCGACAGCAGCAGCGACGTCGGGCACGCCTATGGATGCCATGTACTCCCAGAAGGGCTGCAGCCGGCCAGCCACGTCGTAACTGAGCACGGGCGGGTGCGCTGTGATGACCTGCAGTGTTGATGAAATGCAGGCGGTCGCGCAAGCAATGCGTGAGGCAGGCAGGCAAGCAAACAGGCAGGCAGGCAGGCAGATGATGATGCAGTCAGGCGACACATGCATACAACGCGGCCATAACCTCCTGGCCCGACTTGTTATACAATTGCACAGACCCTAGAACCTGTGCTGCTCACGAAGCCCTTGAGGCAGATACAGGTGTGCACCAGCTACTGCTTGCCTGCCAGCTGCAATGCCGGCCAGGTAGAGTGAATATAAGTAAGACGCACCTGCACTATCTGCTGCGTTGACAGCCCCTGCTGTACAAAGAAGCCCACCACTGGCTGCATGTCATCTTCTACCGTCAGCGGCCGCGCCTGCAGTGCAGCGCAGCAGCACCGCAGCACGATTATTCCGTGTCATGACGCACCGGGCTTGCACGGTGAGTTGAAGCTGCTTCTTAGAGCTAACAAGAAGCATATGCACGCACCGCCGATTGGCTCTGCATGTTGTTCAAGATGCCTTTGCTAGACCGGGCCGGTGTGGCTCTATGTTTCAACCCTACAGCTCAGCTGGTGCAGCCGACACGCCAGTAGTGCGTGCCAACACATGAATCAGGCAGCTGCGATGTGTGTGCAGTTGCCAGATGCTGCAGCCAGCAACTGCCAAAGCGCCTGCCAAGCAGCTGGCCAGGCCAGGTACACGTTGACCAGCTGCTGGCAGCAGAAGGCAGACCCCACGACTGCTACACTCTGGCTGGCTGCTCCAGCAAGCTGCTGGTCTGTTGCTGCACAAGGCATACAAACATCTGCGGTTCCTGATGACGACTGCTGATGCGCTGACGACGGCTTAATTATATGAACATCAGCAACTCACGTTGACGTTTGTCGAGCGCTTGGCATCATTGTACTGCACGAACAGCGAGTTGGGGTTCATGGCGATGTCCAGCACGCGTGCAATCTCTGCTGTGTTGGTGAAGCCAATGGTCTTCAGGTAGTTGGCTGCTGCTAGGTATGTTGTGTCGACCTGACCCTGCATGCCTGCAGCGCAGCAGCAGTAGTGGTGTCAGGAGCTGCAGCAGCCGGCTGAACGCTGCCGACCTGCGCTGCAAGCTTACTGACCAAACTCAGTCAGTCAAGCTAACCTCCTGAAGCCATGTGCTCATGCATGTAACAAGCCGCAAAATGAGAGCCCCGCAATGCTGTCAGCTGGACGAAATTCAGTTGCTGCTGCGTGTTCAGAGCCTGGCTGCTGACCACTGATGTGCACTTGGCCATCGCCTGTGGCCTTGCATCTGACAGCTGTCAACCAGAGTGCTGTCGTCCGCCGTGCTCACCAGACTTCATAACTGGAGTGGCCTGCACGTTGCCTGCTGCAGCTACGCAGAGGTCACCCCTCAGCTGCAAGTTGCTGTTGAGGTGGGGTTGCTGTGCAAAGGGCACCATGCATGGTGCACGTTGTGACTGCATGTGGTGCCTGCTGCTCTTCTGTGCATGAAGGCACGAGCAGTTGCGGCGCAGCATTATGTCCATTTCCCCGTGTGCTGGTTCCTTTTGAACAGTTCGACCTCCTCCTTGACTTGCAGCAAGTTTTGAGGTCCACAAATTGAGTGCTGCTGCTGACACTTTGGTGTGCTGGATATGACAGGAAACAAAGCCGTGCAATTGACCGTGTAATAATAAACAGTGTGGGTAGCAACATATCACAGCATCACCCAAGCGATGCTTGCATTATTGTCGCGTCCCTACACAACCATGACGCTGTTATCTGTTTGTCCTTTCAGTGTGCACATTGCTCAGCACTGGCTTTGACATATGTTGTCGTGCAGTGCCGCACGTGTGATATCAAGTGAAAACATCAGCACGGGTAGTGGTTGGAACACCACTGCTGTTCATGACTGCTTGCAACTGATCAGCAGACGTTCCGTCCACGCCTGACTCGGACATCTGCTCCTGTCCTCAATAGAACTACAGTTCGGTTGTACCAGCTGACTGCATCCCGTAGGCTTCACGCTGTGCCAAGGCCCTGCCATTAACTATTCCAACAGCAGCTGGTACACACTCTGTCCCTCAGCACTTTCAAATCCCTTACTTACCAAACCACCAGCACTGCCGGCAATACATAACACTAGGCGTTTCTCCTACTGTTCCCTGCTGGCGAGCAGCACCAGGCATCCAACCCACAGCAGCATATCAGTGCCGCGCTTGCAGGAGCTGGCTTGAGCACAGTGCAGCGCTGGCAGTGCTGGCAGTGGTGCCATGTCATTTGGCGTGGTCCCTGCCAGCAGCAGCCTACGGGGGCCTAATGGATACTTCACTGGGCTGCAGCCGAGCACCGGGGAGCCTGATGCAGATGAACGGCAGTCATTGCTGCAGGTGCGCTGCGGACCGATGATGTGCCGCAACGGCACACAGTTAACAGCAACCTACATGGAACATGCAGAGCATCATCATTGCAGGACATGCAAGCAGAAGGATAGCTGCTCAACGTCCAACGTGTTTGCCAGTGTAATGGCAGCTGCTATGACGCTCAAGCCCTGGCACGCAAGCAGTGCATACCATGTACAACTTCACCCGCATTTCACCTGCCCCGTGTGCTAACCAAGCTGTTCTCACAATCTCCATATTCACCCTGCTTGTACATCAAATGATTGTATGTGCTTCAGCATCCATCCCGTGTCAGCAGCAAAGCCTCAGCAGCGTTTGAAACTGCCCCAGGCGGCCCTGCAGGCAGCATCAGCAGCAGCCAACAGCAGCAGCGGCTGCCGTTCAGCAGCTTGCACAACCATACCAGGGGAGCAGCAGGCTCGTCCGCAGCAGCTGCAGCAGCAGGCAGATCAGATGCAGTGCCAGGCTTCAGCGCTGCTGATACGGCAGGCAGCAGCGGGGCTGCGCCAGGCAGAGCTCCAAACTTCGAAAGTTTGGACTATGAGCTGGTTGAAAACACAGGTGGGCAAGTTGTGATGCTTCTGAATACGAGAATGATGCCCCCACAGCAGCAGGCGCGCACAGATTGCAGCGCAGCTGTAGCTAGGGTTGGCGCATGTGCAGCGCAGGCAAGGGAAGGATCTGCACTAGAGTAGAAACCACACGCACAACAGCAGCACTGCTGTGCTGCCTTCTGTGTTGCTAGTTCCTTGCAGGATGCACAGCGGACCTGCGCAGTGTTAGCGCTGCTACCAACGCAGCAAGCCAGTCATCTGGTGGTGCTATAAATGCTCTGGGGTCTGGCTGCTGCCTGCGCACATGTTTCAGTTCACATGGTCAAGCACATCAGGATTGCCGTTGGCTGCTGCTGCTGATTGCAGTGTACCGGACCGACACTGCTGCTCGCACCCATTTTGACCACATCTTCAAGAGCGGCGCCAAGTGGACCATGTGCTTTGCGTTAGGTGATTTGGCAGCTGGCGGCAGCAGCGCATTTGCCCCTTTTGGTTCAGCGGCATTGGCGTTCGGTCATCATCATTGCCATCTTCAACTACGTCACCATCAATATCATCATCAGCAGCAGCAGCAGCAGCCGCAGCAGCAGCAGCGCAGAAGTTAAAGCAGCACTTGCATGGCAGGCTGATGCAGCAGCTGCACAGCAGTAGCAGCAGCAGCAGGCTGCGTACTTCAGCCGATGGAGACATACTCGCAGCATCAGACTGTATGTGTCAGTGCCTGCAACAAATGTTCACTTGCAAGTGAACCTCACTTCATGCATTGCCACTCAGCACATGCACCTACCCTTGCTGCTGCGCGCCTCCCATCTGCTGCTCGACAACACGCACAATCCAGGCGTGATCACCGCTGCTGCGGCATTTGCTGTCAACCTTGGTGTGGAAAACATCAGCGGCTTCAAGTTTTGGGCAACGCTGACGCTGCTGGAGCGAGGCCAGCCGGTGGCATCATTCCTGGTGTATGTGCTGGTCAACTGCGTGCTCATTGGCGTGAGCGTGTACGTCACTGTGAACTACGCACCAGCTGCTGCTGGCAGCGGCATCGCAGAAGTGAAGGTGAGCAGAGGTCAACCAGGCTGCACTTTGGCACTCAGTGGGTTGCTGTCGCAAGGCATGTTGCACCTGCATCCTGCAGGGGGTTCTGCTGTTGTGCCGAGTTCACATGAACCGGGCAATGCGGGAGCATCCTGCTGGCACGCAACCAAGGTTTGACTTCCCGCGACTCCCCAACTAGCGTGCCATGTGCAGCGTAATCATCATCCCCTGCCTCTCATTCTTGTGTATCTTCTGCGTGCAGTCGTACCTCAACGGCATCGACGTGCCCGGCATCTTCCTGTGGAACACGCTGCTGGTCAAGCTGCTGGGCTCAGTGGGGGCTGTGGCTGGAGGGCTGGCAGTGGGAAAGGAGGGGCCCTTTGTGCATGCAGGCGCATGCCTGGGGGCGCTCATCAGCCAGGTGACTGGCTGCTGGTGGTGGTGTGATTGTTGATTTGGCCATGTAGGGCGTTTGGCAAACAATGTGAGGCTTGAGGGATGCTGGTGTGCGTGCGTGTGGCCATGCAGTGTTTGCTCCGCGGCACGCAGGTTGCCGCTGTTTCATAGTAGAGGGGCGGGAGGTGGCGTGAGGTTGGTTTTGAGGCAGAGGTCACAGGTCGCCAGCCGCGTGACACGCAGTGAGTGGTTGTCACAGGAAGTCAGGGGTTGTCAGGTGACCGTTATCCGCCCTCTGACTTTCAGTGGAAGTCACCCACAAATTCAGCAGTTTGTGGCCATGCTGTGTGGATGTCTGGTTGCCGTGCCAGGATGCCGTTTCCAGGTGTTGTGTGCGTGCGTGTGTGCCAGTCTGGGCGTAGTTCCAATGCAGAGCAGCGCATCTCCTGCAGCATTACAGCTGTGTCTGCATGTGCTGTCGCGTCATGACATGTTCTTCCTTGTATGCTTACAGGGCGGCTCCAGCAGCAATCATTTTCCTTGGTTCAGACGCTTCTGGAATGACCGGGACAGGGCAGACATGGTGGCGTGTGGTGCAGCAGCAGGTACGCAACAGCAGCAGCAGCAGAGCACCAGCGTGTTTGTGCCCTGACCTGGCCTCCTTTGCAACATGTACATGCATGGCAGCAGAGGACATGTGCAGAGAGCTCATCACCAGCCGATCCCTCAAGGCATTGCCAAGCAGCGTGGTGCAGCAGTGGGTGACATGTGCAGCACACACTTCCCCAGCAAGCAGCAGACTCGTCTGCTAGCATAACAGGTGCTTCGATGGCGAAGGGGGAGGACGCTGGCCTGCGCCAATCAATGCTAGCTAGGTTGCACCTGCAATGGCGGTCCCTCCTGTGCATGGGAGCAATGCACGTGCTGATGCAGCAGCTGTGTGATGCTCGGACAACGTATGTGATTCAGATGGTGCCAGGACCCACATGTAATCACCATGTCCTAGCTCAAAACGTATGTTGTATGCATGTATGCAGGCGTGGCTGCTGCCTTCCGCGCACCTGTCGGCGGGGTGCTGTTTGCGCTTGAGGAGATGACCAGTTGGTTCAGGAACCAGCTGCTGTGGTACGCGTTCTTCACCACAGCAGTGGTCAGCGTGGCAGGTGAGGTGGCGAGCACGTGCGGCAGTGCGCCGCAGATTGTTTCACTGGTGTTTCACTGTCCAAGGTGTCGCGAAGCATGTGTTTTCGCTCCAGATGTTGCTGCAAACCAAATGCACATGATCAACAGGTGCCTTTGCAGCTGCCTACATGCACTCGCAAGTCACCTCACTCCTCAGTAAGGCACTCTTGAACACGGCGTGGGTCTTGTGGCTGCCGTTGCTTCTGCTGCTGCTGCTGCTGCTCCTCCTGCTGCTGCTGTGTAGTGCGCACGCTGATGCGCATCTGCAGCAATGACAAGACCGGCTCGTGTGGCTTCTTTGGTGCTGGCGGCTTCCCGCTGTATGAGATCACAGAGGGGCAGGTGAGCCCGCTGTTTGGGCCAGGACTGCTGCAGGTCAGAGCAGGCAAAATAACTTTCAGTGAACCACCAGTGTATGCGCACTAACCACACACACCAGAACTGCCAGTGAAATACCAGTGCAAGCGCACTAACCACACAAACCAGAAACAGGCGTATTAAGCAGTTCATGTCGACATGCGCTGTATGACATCACAGAGGGCAATAAGCCATGGTTGAAGCAGAGCTGCTGCACTGTAGCAGCAAGTCGAATGGCGAGTGTGCATGCGCACCACAAAGCCATGCAACCAGCATGTTGGGCAACACACCCCTGCATCTTAATGCATGATCACATCGCCTCATTTGACAACTATGTGATTCTTTTATGCTTGCAGGAAAACTTTGAGTTCCTGGAGCTGCTGCCGATGCTGCTGCTGGGCGTGATCGGCGGGCTGCTGGGCAGCTGCTTCAACCACCTTAACGCGCTGCTGGCTGGCTGGCGCAAGCAGCGGCTGCTCAAGTATGGGCCAAGGGGGCGGCTGTGGGAGGGCCTGGCTGCGGCGCTGCTGACGAGCACGGTGTCATTTCTGCTGCCGATGATGGTGGCCTGCCAGGTGGGGGACCCTGCTACAGCAGTTGCAGGAAATAGGCTGCTACATGTGAGATCTGGGACCGTCTTACGTCGGCGTGAGGTAGTAGGGGCGAAGGAAGGCTTGCTAGTCAGGTGTGTGGTACCTGAACTACTGACAGAACCTGCACAAGGTGCTGTGTGTGTGCTGCTGTTCTTGCCGCACAGCGTGTCTGGTGGGTTTGTGCTGGATGTCATGCTGGTATATCATTGCAGTCCGTGCAAGCACTCCAGAATGCCGGTGATTGCAGGCTTGTACGAACAACTGCAGCAGCGTCACCACATCTGTAACCCTGCATGGACTCCCACCACCACCCTCATTCTTTTTATGTGTGTGTGTTGCTGCACATGCTTGCCATAACCGCGCAGCCGTGCCCGCCAGATGCCGGCGAGGATTGCCCGCGCACCGACAACTGTGGATGCCAGTGTAACCCGTACAGGCGTTTGTGTGGTGCTTTTGTCATAGCATGCACACTCGTGCATCTGCAATCCTGCATGGGCTCCCACAAGCTGTCTCGCACACGCTTCCGCGTGTTTGGCGCTTGCCCTTGCCGCGCGTTGCTGCATTGCTGCGTTTTGTGACCCTGCTTAGGCTCTTCACCATTATTCACACCCTTACCTACACAAATGTGTGCTGCTGCTACACATGTTTGCCGTAACCGCGCAGCCGTGCCCGCCAGATGCCGGCGAGGATTGCCCGCGCACCGACAACTCCCACAGCGGCAACTTTGTCTCCTTCAACTGCTACGGCGCGCGGCCCGCGTACAACGACCTGGCGACGATCTTCTTCAACACGCAGGACGACGCGATCCGCAACTTGTTCAGCAGCCAGACAAAGAACGAGTACGGCGTCAGTACGCTGCTCACGTTCGTGGTCATGTTCTTCTTCCTGGCAGTTGTATCGTACGGCGTGGCAATCCCAACCGGCTTGTTTGTGCCCAGCATCTTGTGCGGGGCCGCATACGGGCGGCTGGTGGGAGTGTTTGTGGCAGACATGCGCCCCGGCACGCATTCGATTGATGAAGGGACATATGCGCTGCTGGGAGCGGCCAGCTTCCTTGGTGGCTGCATGCGCATGACTGTGGCGACGTGTGTGATGCTGCTGGAGCTGACTAGCAACCTGGCGCTGCTGCCGATGATGATGCTGGTGACGCTGGTGGCCAAGGTGGGCAGTTCAAGGAGTTCTCTGGCACTTTTGAATGTTGTCGGCAATGTGTACACGCATGGCTCTGCTCCCGATGATGGCGCTGGTGGCCAAGGTGGGCATCTCAAGCAGTTCTCTGGCAATTTGAATGTTCTCTGGCATTTTCAAATGTTCTCTGGCGGCACAGGACATGTCTGGTGTATTGTAGTGTTTGTTTCCGGCAGTGTGTACGCCCATGGCTCTGCTGCGCGCTCAGGGCGTTGTCAGTTGATGCACGCATGAGGAGCGCAGCGGGATGCAACCACAGACCTTGCACTGCTGTTACCTATCCTCGGGCAGTATACATTAGGCCCCTGCATAAACAGCGCCAGCACTGCATATCACAATGTGATATATTTTTATCCTTGTGGTATGGTGCTGCGCAGGCTGTTGGCGATGGCACTGGTGTGAAGCCCATCTACGAGTCTCTGATCGACCTGAAGCAGCTACCGTACCTGGAGCCCCACCCGCATAGCCTAATGCGCCACATCACAGCCGTCGAAGCAGCAGGGCAGCCCGCTGTCACCTTTTCGCGTGTGGAGAGGGTTGGCCGCATCCTGGAGGTGCTGCGGAGCACGGCACACAATGGTTTTGCGGTTATTAGTGGAGCAGCGGATTGCGAGCAGCACATCATGGGGATCGTGCTACGCAGCCAGCTGGTGGTGCTGCTGCGCACGCGGCGCTGCTTCCAGCCGACGCCGTTTGTGTCGGAGGTGGGTGCAGGGGCTCACAGGTGCTACTGCTAGCTTTCATTCGGTTGTATGTTGTGTGTGTGCGTGCGTGCGTGCGGGCGGGCGCGCGCGCGCGCGCGTGCGTGTGTGTGCGTGTGCGTGTGCGTGTGTGCGTGCATGCGCGTGCGCATTCCTGGGATCAGATGCAGTGGCGTGAAGTTTCACGGGCGCGCAGAAGACTGCTGCAGGCTGGCTGCCACTTACAAACCAGCGGTCAGTTCGACACCCGCACCTGCCTGTGCTGTGGCTTTCTACATCCTCCTATCTTGGTGCTTGTACACTGGCCTGCTGTGCAGATCATGTGGCTTCCACCTCGATTGTCCGTATTGTACATGTCGTCAGTTTGTGGACTGTCGTCTCCCTGCTCCTGGCTGCTGCGCAGGTGGCGGGCCGCGTGGCCTTTAGCTACCAGCAATCGGACTTTGTGCGGCGCGTCATCCTGAGGCTTCAGCCTTCTTTGTTTTTACCGCGCATACCCTCAATCTGCATGTGCTGCGCAGGTGGCGGGCCGCGTGGCATTCAGCTACCAGCAGTCGGACTCTGTGCGGCGCGGCATCCTGTGGCTTCAACCTCCTTTGTTGCTATCGCGCATACCCTCGATCTATGTCTGCTGCGCAGGTGGCGGGCCGCGTGGCGTTCAGCTACCAGCAGTCGGACTTTGTGCGGCCCATCATCCTGTGGCTTCAACCTCCTTTGTTGCTATCGCGCATGTCTTTAAGTTCTGTCCTGTCATCTCTCTGCTCTCGGCTGCTGCGCAGGTTGCGGGCCGCGGGGCGTTTAGCTACCAGCAGTGCGAGTGGCCCATCATCATGTGGCTCCACCTCTCCTATCCCTATTGCGCATGTCCTCAATCCATATGTACCCTGTCATCTCTCTGCTCCTGGCTGCTGCGCAGGTGGCGGGCCGCGTGGCGTTCAGCTACCAGCAGTCGGACTTTGTGCGGCCTATCAGCGAGGCCCAGCCAGGCATTGGCAGCTTGCAGCTCAGCGAGCAGGAGGCGGCCATGTTCCTGGACCTGGGGCCCTACGTGAACCCTAGCTACTACGTGGTGCAGGTGGGGAATGGGGGTTTTGTCGTTTCCCAGCAGCGGCAACAGTAGCAGGGTGGTTGGGGGTGCAGGCCGGGTGTTGCCGGGGCAGCGCTGCGTCCAGTCTGCACATGGTGATGTGCACTACGTGGTGCAGGTAGGGTTGTGGGGGGCAGCAATAGCAGCAGCAACAGCAGCAGGCATCAGCAGCCTGCAGCTCAGCAAGCAGGAGGCGGCCATGTTCCTGGCCCTACGTGAGCCCCAGCTACTACGTGGTGCAGGTGGGCCGATGGCGTTATTGCGGGGGCTTGATTACTTGGATGATGATGGTGGTGCTGGTGGGGTTGTTGCGGGAAGCAGCAGCAGCAGTAGCAGGGTGATGGGAGGTGCATCAGTAGCCTGCTTGCCTGCATGTGACTGTGATCTCTCTGTGAGGAACTTGGCTTCAGTTGCTTCCATGTGCCGCCTGCACTGACCTGCAATGGCCTGCAGGAGGACACCAGCCTGGCCAAGGTGTACACGCTGTTCCTGCATCACGTGTCTTGGCTTGGAGGGTTTGGCTTTAGTTGTTTACGTGTTGTGCCACCTGCACTGACCTGCAATGGCTCGCAGGAGCACACCAACCTGGCCAAGGTGTACACGCTGTTCCTGCATCATGCGTCCTGACTTGGAGGGTTTGGCTTCAGTTGTTTACGTGTTGCGCCGCCTGCAGGAGGACACCAGCCTGGCCAAGGTGTACACGCTGTTCCTGCATCATGCGTCTTGGCTTGGAGGGTTTGGCTTTAGTTGTTTACGTGTTGCGCCGCCTGCAGGAGGACACCAGCCTGGCCAAGGTGTACACGCTGTTCCTGCATCATGCGTCTTGGCTTGCAGGGTTTGGCTTCAGTTGTTTACGTGTGCCGCCTGCACTGACCTGGCCTGCAGGAGGACACGAGCCTGGCCAAGGTGTACACGCTGTTCCGGTCTTTGGGGCTGCGCCACCTGGCGGTCATCCCTCGCGCCAGCAGCGTGGTGGGCGTCATCACGCGCCACGACCTGCTGGGCAGCAGCTTGGAGGCCACCTGCCTGGAGCAGCTGACGCTGGGCGCGGGTAAGGCTGAGTTTGGTGTCATTGCAATGTGTCATTGTTATCTTATCACCTGGGCGTCATCACGTGCCGCACCCTGCTGAGGCTGAGTTCAGCGCTGAAGTTACTGGTGTTTGATGTATCATTCCACCAGGGTGTGAGGTCAAACCGTTGTTGACGCCACTGTTGTCAACAGTGATAGACAGCAGGTTGGACGAGGGCTTGCTTGGTGCCCTGGAGTGGTAGTGGTGGCTCTGTAGCTGCAGCGATTGAGCGCAGGGAGGTCATTAGGCGTGGTACATGTTGCCTGTGCTGATGTTTGTGTTTTGTTCATGCTGCTGCTGCTGCTGCTGCTGCTGCTAGGTGCTGCTGGGCTGGCCTCGGCCCTGAGGGGCACTGTGCAAGAGGCAGTAGATGCATACCAGCACCAGCACCAGCAGGAAGCATTTTCGCTGCAGCCGCTGTCTGCTGTGCTGCACAGTCCGCCTAGCTCAGCAGCTGCAGCACCACCAGGGGCTGCCAGCAGAGCAGCAGCTGCAGGGGCAGGGGCAGGCAGTAGTAGCCCAGCAGCCAGCTCAGCATTGCGGAATGCTACAGGACAGGGCCCTGGCAGCAGCAAGGGAGCAGCAATCAGCAGGCTAGCAGGCAGCAGGGGTGAGGGAAGCGGCTTGACTCCCAGGAGTGCAGCAGCAGCAGCGGCAGCAGCAGCAGGCGCTGGAGCTGCCCCTGTAGAGATAGCAGCTGACAGCAGCAGTGTAGGCAGCTTAGGTGGCACGCCGCTCTTCAGAGGTGTGTCAAGCATGACGCACCGCACTGGCAGTGGCAACATAGGGACTAGGCTGGCAGCCAGTCACCTTAGCAGCAATAGCAGCGGCTGGGATGACTTTGAACCAATTGGCGGCACCAGTAGTGCAGCACTTTGATCTGCCACCATCCCGGCTGGCGTCGTTTGGGCATTTGCTTATACATAGATACACCAAGTGCCCGCTGGTGTAGGGGATGTGATCTGCGGGTCCCTGAGTGCTAAGAAGCTTGCAGGGCTTTTTGGTTGGATGCTTATACCTCGCATGCTTGCCCTTTGTTTGTTTACTGAGATGGCGCACAACGGTGTGGGCTTCCTGTAGAGGGACAGCTTGATTGCTTCCTGAGCATTTGGTGGTTTACAAGGAAGCATGGCACTTGCGTAGGTTTGGACAGGGTTGTTGTTACTTTGGTGTATGCGCCAGCAAGTGCAGAAGCTTGTGTTTGGTGGGGGGCATTGATCTGGTGGGCCTCAGGCTATGGTGATGGTGTGCAACGTCTGGCAGGTATCTCCCCAGTTCACTTTGCCTGTGTTCCTGGGCGCTCACTCATAGCCAAAATTAAGCTTTGCACTGTGTGTCTCCTGCAACTCTTCACATTGCACTCAAAAGGTGGACGAGTTGCTGTTGCGTATCTGACAGTGTCAGCCCGCGAACACCTCATGGACCCTGAAATCCTGGGCGTCTAGACTCTTCGCTTGGAATAAGCAATAGCTTTTTGTAGCGTTCGAGCACCTAATTCAGTACTTTTTAACGTGTAATCGAATGTAATGCAGCAGCATTGGTGTTCCCTCGCAAACTCTGGGCGCGAACGGAATTGCAATCTTTCGTGCTGAATAATGCTGAAACAGCAAGCAGGCTGAGTTGTAGTTGGCCGGAGCAGCTGCACATGGAGCTGAGCACGGGAGACTCGAAGGCCAGCCTGGGACAGCAGCAGAATGCAGGAGGAGGCAAAAGCAGCCACATGGCTGCAGTTCGCTCACTGGGTCTGCTGCATGAAGTGAGCCAAACCTCACCTATGCGATGGTGATATGTGGGCTCTGCAGGCAAGCGCTGACATGGCATGCTGTTGTTTTCTGCGCAGTTGCAGGAGTATGTGTCCACACTACAGCAGGCAGCAGTAGAGCATGAGGAGGAAGTGCGCAAGCTGAGGGGTGAAAAGGAGGTAGGCAAGAGCCGCAACTGCATCATGTTAGTTGACCAAACCACAGCAGATGCTTGCGCGTGGTTGTGGGCACATGTTCTGCAGCAGCCAAAGAAACAAGTGCTTGCAGGACGGGTACGCATGCAGTGGGCCCGGGTGGAGTTGATTGGCTTAACCATCCAGCAGCATCATTGCAGTCTCATCACAGCTACGCACATTTAAACCTTTACAGGAACTGAAGCGCGAGCTGCGTGCACCAGAGAGGCAGGCAGGCGCGGCGCAGGCCCTGGTGCAGCACTTCCAGGCATCAGAGATAGCAGACTTGCCACCCAAACTTCGAGCTTTGTTTGAAGATAACAAGGTGATTCATATCCAGAATATGCTGGTCCATGTGCTTGCAGCTGACATGTTTTGTGCGTGTCGCCCTAGTTGCTGGCACAGACCGTTGGTGTTGGCCCAGTGGCTACTGCGTTGGGTAGCAATGGCAGCCCTGCATGCTTGCTGCTTCTCTTCCAGGTTTTGGTCACTAGATTTATACCATGAACACAAGTTGTTCAGCATTTGAGGTGCACACCATGGCATATCACTTGCTGCTTGCTGCGCACCTACTTACTGCATAGCTCGCTTTTCTGTTACAACTGCAGGTGCTCAAGGAGCAGGTTAGGCGATACAAACAGCGAGCGCAGGATGCAGAGCGGCAGGCTGAGAAGCAGGAACAGAAGGTGCAGAGCTTGAACGAAGCTGTGCGCAAGCTGAAAGAGCAGCTGTCAGATGGTGCCAGCTCGCCTGAAGCGGCAGCAGCAGAGCAGCAGCTGCGGCAGCAGGCAGAGGCGACAACCAAGGCGTTTGAGGTGGGCCTAATGCTGAGCGGTGGCAGCTGCCCATCTGTGGGTATGCTGAGCGCTGATGAGCACGGCTCAGGAGCAGTGCGGCTGTGCTGTTGCTGTGATGGTGGTGCGCGTCCTGCAGCAGGCATCAAGAGCTCAGTGTCATGCAGCGTGCTGGGCGTCACCTAGACTCGTGCAGATGCATTAGAGTCCATGAGAACCACATGCTACACTAGGTAGATGCGCAACACGCATGTTTGAACTTTAATCAGCAGTTGATTAGGTTGTCTGAATGTGCCACTGCATTGGCATGGGCCCCTTGTTGGCACTTGTCTCATTGCTGTCTGCAGAAGCTGCAGCACGCGCACCAGGTGCTGCAGCTCAAGCTTGAGACAGATGCACGCACACACAAGCAGGCAATGGCAGCAGCAGCGCGTGAGCGGCAGCAGCTACAGCAGCAGCTGGAGCAGCTGCAGCAGCAGCTGGAAGCAAAGGACAAGGAGGCGCGCGCCAGTGCACTGGCTGCAAAGCAATCTCAGCGGAAGTTGGAAGAAGTGAAGGCATCGGCAGCCAAGGCAGTTGCTGGCGTAAACGCGCGTGTGGCAGAGGCAGTCGCAGCAGAGGCTGCTCGGCACAAGCAGATAGAGGATGCTCATGTGCACCTCATGCTGTGCATCCTGCCTGACCCTGACAGCAGCAGCAGCAGCAGCAGAAGCGCAGGTGGAGAGCAGCAGCCGCAGTGCCTGCAGGTGAGGCTTGTGGCAGCGATACGTAAGTGCTTGGCAAACTTCACACTTGCTGCGTACTGTATGGTGAGTGGGAGACAGTTGCATCTGACCAGCAGCACAACATGGCAAGCCATATACCACTGCATTGCACCCCACCGTTAAGCGTTCATGCTGTGTCAGTAGGTTGGGTAGCTTCAGGTTGCCGTGCCTATAAAAGACACAAGCTGTATAAGTTGAACTTTAAAATTTGAAAGAGCAAAGACAGTAGGTGAAACCTGTTTCACATCACCGGTGCTACAGGCACGAGCAGGTCAACCCAGCTGCAGCCCCTCAGCGGCATGCGCTTCTGCAGCAGCTGGCTGCAGCAGCAACGACTGCCGGCCCAGCATGGAAGAGGCAGCAGTGGTGCTGCAGGCAGCTGCACGTGGCTACCTCACACGCAAGCAGCTGCAGCAGCAGCGTGAGAGGGAGGAGCAGGCTGCAGTGCTGATCCAGGTAGGTGCAAATTGCGGTGCAGATGTAGACTCTGGCAACGTGAAGCAGGCAATGACATACAGTCGAACTGCACGAACACTGCGCATGGCGTCAATGCACCAGTACTGATGTTGCAGCCAGACCGTCCGATGCGGAACAGACGCAGCTCATCGAGCTGCAGGCCACCCGATAAGACTGCAAGCTGCCTCCCAGATGGTGAGAGCAGAAAACGTCTGTAAACTTCCCGCTGGCTGCTGCCGCTGCCGCTGCCGCTGCCGCTGCCGCTGCTGCCGCTAGCCCACCAAAGAGCGCACTGGCAGCTCCGGGGCAGCAGCGTGGAATGGCTGCAAGCAGCAGCAGCAGAGGCTTTGGCGCCTCCCCATGCTTTGCAAGTGGCAGGGCAGCAGCTAGCAACAGCAGTACTAGCAGTAAGCAGCCTGCAGGTGAAGCAGGCAGTGGGGCAGCAGCGGCCAGGCAGCAGCAGCGGCAGCGTAGACAGTCGATGCCGCCCAAGTTGCCTACAGCGCACTGATCCACTGCGGTTTGAGGTCTGGCAACTTTAAATATTCCACCACAGCTGTTGTTCACAGCAGTCAAAGCGTGGCAGGCTTTCCTTGCAGGCCACTGTTTTCTGATCACTGTTTGGGCCACCGTGTTGGACCACTGCCGTTGGCTACTGCGACTGCTATTAGTTCAGACCAGCTGGCGTTGGCTTGCGGTGCCGCACAATAGGGCCTATTGGCATGGCCTGCAGAGCTGTACAGTCACATTTTCTCGGGTGTTGAGCGCAGCTGGCAGCAGTGACAGTACAGCAACCCCTGCTGCAAACCAGTGGATCAGCGGGCCTGTGGAGGCACTTGCTGGTCAGCCATATCCTGGCTGCTGACGTGCACTCAGTTGCATCACCGCACGATGTCACAGGTTTCTCAGTAATCAATAGAGTCTCGACGCTTGTCAGATTGAAGTGCAACGGGATGTTACCACCGCTATGCTCAAACGTGTTGTTTGTTGCAATGCGGCAACAGCATAATAAGCAGGATTCCCGGTAACACAATGCCAATGTCTGTGGGACAAGGCCAGACACAGCTCGTGACAACCAGGCATTAATATGCAGCACTGCACACCACATGCCACATAGTATCTGGCAAACAAATCAATTGTACCACAAGGATCTACTACTGACAGCTGATCGGAACCTCAGCCATGCAGCAGGTCCCAGCTGCTGCGCAGTGCAGCTGCCATCACACGCGACTCAGCGCACACGCTCGCAGTCTGCGACAGCAGCACCGCCTGCTCTAGAACCTCAGCCTGGCATTCACGCGCCACTTCACACCACAAGCTGCCGTGACTTCCAGAAGGCACACCTGCATTGTGGCCAGCCACGCTGCGCTGGTCCGCATTGTGGCTGTTGCAGCTGCTGCTGCTGTACATCCACACTGCTGTGCCGCGCTGCACGCCTGGCGCAGATGCTGGCCGCACCATGCCAGCGCTGCTGCAATAGTGGCTGCTTCGGCTTCTGTCATACTGGCGCACTGTTACATCTGGCGTCCTAGGGGGATCAACCCTGAGGCTGCTGCGTGTGATTGTACTGCCTGTATGCAGGCCAGGTGCATGATCTGTACTGCCTTGCTCCGGCAGCACCCAAGATTTAATAGGCATGCCATACAGCTGCCCTGGCTGGTGCTGCTGCCTGTTCTGCTGCTCAAATGCCCTGCCTCTTATGCAAGCACCGCTGGTGCTGCCACTGCCATTGTGTGCTGTTGGCACTGGCTGATGAGGTCCAACATCGTGATAAGGACTGATGTGTGCAGCAGCAGGGTAGTGCCCCAGGAAGCTGCTGCTGCTGCTGCTGCTGCTGTGGTAGCGGCCATGCAAGCGCCCACTGCTCCAAGGCCTGGCCTCTACACTAGCGCCTGCTGCACAGCCCCCGGCTGCATCTGAACAGTTGTAGAAACCATGCACAGCACAGTGGCTGCTGCCATATGGGTCCATATGTGCGCCTGTGCAGCTGCCGGCTCCAGCAAACCTACTCACTGGGTGCTGCTGGCGCTGTACATAGGCCCTGGAGTGGCTGCAACATGGCGCTGATGCTGGACGCAGCATGTGCTCTGCAAGGTCATCTCGCTCAGCTCTTGGGAGCGGATGACAGTCAGCGCAGCCCAGGTTGACGCTGTCTGCTTCAGCTGCATCATCACACTCCCAGGGCTGCCACTGCCGCTGCTGCTGCCACTGCTGCTGCTGCTGCTGCTGCTGCCACTGGCTGCTGCTCTCCTGCAGTTCCTGCCGCAGCCACAGCTCCTGCTGGCGTTGGTGCCGGCGCTGCTGCTGCTGCCGCTGCAGCGCAGCCTGCAGGTCCAGCTCACCCTGCACATCCTGCTGCACCAGGGCCTCCAGCTGCTGCAACTTGCTGTCAATACCTGCCAGCTGCTTCACAAGCCTGTGAGCACTTGGCTTGCTGCTGCTGCTGCTGCTGCTGCTGTGCGGCTTGCGCAGTGATGTGGGGGGCTTGCTGTGAATCTGCTGTACAAACGGCTCATTGAATGCACGGGGCGCATGAGGTGGCTGCTGGTGGCACAGCGAGCGCTGCACATCCAGAGACACAGCACTGCTGCTGCTGCTGGTGATGCTTGTCGTGCTTGCAATGCTACTGCTGCTGCTTTCTGCCTCCATGCTGCTGAAGGCATGCAGCTGCATACCTCTGTGGCCAGCTGGGGTAGGAGCAGCGGCAGCACTTTGGTGCGCTGTCGCATCTGCGCCTGCTCCCTGCTGCACCCCGCATCTGCTGCTGCTGCTCTGCGTGGGTTTCCTGTTCTGTGCAAGCTGACTGCGCACACTTTCACGGCAATGCCTGCAGCAGCTCCCAACGCAGCAGCAATTGCTGCTTGCCGCCGCACTGTGCTGGGCGCTGCTGCAGGTTGCTGCTTCACCACCACCTGGTACATATGCCTCATCAGCTGCTGCAAGTTGACGACGCCGTGACGCTGCATGCTGGTGTGCACCAGACCAACACGGACTATGCTCTGTTGCTGCAGCTGCAGTCTCAGCAGCTGCCTCAGCAACTGCCACTCCACGCATCACACTGCTAGGCTGGCCAACTGCTGCATGCACCGCTGTCTTGTTTGCTGACACGCAAGCTGCATAAGCCGGCTCAGCATAAACCCCACCAGCACCACCAGCAGCAGCACAAGCCCCCGGGCTCTCTTCAGATAGGCTTAGGAAGCTGCTCTCTGCCAGTGACAGGCTTGTGTCAAGGCTGCCAAGGTCCACACCAACTTGGTCATTCAAGTTACCTGCCAGCTCGCCTGCCAGCTGCACTGCACATGGCTGCACTGGTGCAGTCATGCTGCTGCAGCTGCTGTTGCTGCTGCGCTGCTGCTTGCCGATTGTTCTGTTGCCAGGGTATTGAAGATCTGCGCTTGACACACCCGAAGCTGCTGCTGCTGCTGCTGCTGCTGGTGGTAGCGGTGTTGTGTGGGCAGCAGATGCACTGCTTCCTGGGCAGCTGCTACTAATGTGCTGCTCTGCTGACACACGCTGTTGTTGCACCTGCTGCTGCTGCTGCTGCTGCAGAGTGGCACTGCTTGTAGCCTGCATGCTGCCTGGTGGAGGTGATGCAAGTGGTGCTGCAGTGCTGATGCTCCTCCTGCTGCTGTTGCTGCTGCTGTTGCTACCAGTGCCGCTCCTTCTTCTGCTGCCAACAGCAGGGATGCTCGCAACACCTGCTACTGCTGCTGCCGCTGTTGCTGTTTCTGTTGCTGCTGTTTCCACTGTGCTGAATGGCTGACCTGCTGCAGCCTGCTGCTCAGTGGTACTGCAGGACGGTGCTGCTCCAGAGCTTGACTGTATTTGCTGCTGCTGCTGCTGCTGTTGTTGTTTCTGGGCCATGCACAGCTGCTCCTGTGGGGGCTGAGGCTCGCCGCCTATTGTTGGCGGTGGTGCAACCTGCCCGTGGTGCTGCATGGCTGTCTCATCAGGCTGCAGTAACTGCAGGGCCAGCATCTGCTGCAGCCAACCTAGCTGCTGCTGTGTCTCTTGCTCCTCTACTGCTGCTGCTTCTCTTGTTGCAATTGCAGCTTGCTGGTGGGGGTCACACTGCAGCCTGGGTGTCACTGCCTCGCTGCCAGCATCATCAGCTGTAGGCAGCAGCAAGCCTGCATCGCCCTGCAGCTGTGGGCCGCTGCTGCCTTGTGCTTCTGGCATATGATCACCTTGCTGCTGCTGCTGCTGCTGCTGCTGCTGCTGCTGCTGCTGCTGGGCCCACTGTTGTTGGGGCACCTGCATCTCTGGTGCCCCCTCAGCAGTGCTGCTGCTGCTGCTGCTATCATCAACTAGCTCCTCTTGTAGTGCAGCACTCTGTGCAACAGCAGCGAGCTTGGCAGTGCTGTCTACTGAATAAGGTGTTGCCACCACTGCTGCTGCTGTTGCTGCATCCCCAGGGCTGCCGCTGCTACCAGCACGGTTGCATTGCATGCTCTCTGCAGCAACCACATCTGCAGTATCCACATTGTATTCACCAGGCTGCAGCTGATGTGCCTGCAACTCGGCCGCAGTTGCTTGCTCTGCTGCTGCCGATGTTTGCACTGGTCGCTGCTGCTGCTGCTGCTGCTGCTCTGCATTGTCTGGAGGACTCCTGGCCACTTCTGCAGCTAAAGGCAGCAGTAACTGTGCCACCTGCTGCTGACACTCCTCCTGCTGCTGACACACCTGCCGCTCATCTTGCTGCTGTTGTGGTGTCTGTGCCGCCATCCAGGCAAACTCCTGTATGCCTGTCTTAGCAGCTGTGCGAGGTGACAGTGGAAGGCCCGCAGCATCATCACCTATGCTGCCCACCCTGCCAAACTCCAACACTACTTCAGGATGGCTGCTGCATATGCTGATGCTGCTAACATTGCTGTCAGCGAGAGAGAGCCCTTTAACAGCAGCAGCGCCTGCAGGATTCGACCGCTGGGCAACCTCCGCTGTTGGCATAGCTTGCTGCAGCAGCTTAGCAGGTAACACAGCCTGCTGCAGAGCTGCAGCTGCAGCTTGCTGTGCCACCACACCATGCAGTGCAGCTGCGTCACCCTGCTGCTGCTGCTGCAGCTGCTGCTGCTGCCCTGCTGGTGGGTGATTGCCCTGCTGCTGCGGGTCCTGCTGCTCCTTGTCTTGAGCGCTATCCTCTTCCCACCACCTGTCTTCAGCAGTTGCTGCCCCGTGCCCAGCTGCCTGCCGTGCTGCTGTTTCATTGGCTCGCAGCATCGCCTCAAAGTCATCGCTGCCGTCATCAACACTGCTGCTGACGCTAATGCTTGAACGCTCCCGAAATGCATCCCCCTGGTCAGTGGCGGCAGGACAACCGGCAGCTGCTGCGACTGCCACTGCCTTGAAAGGCATGTTCATCGCTGGCGCTGCTGCCTCCTGGGCACTGCTGCAGACACTGCTGCTGCAACTGTCAGCAGTACGCAGCGGCAGCGCAACCCCAGCTGCTGCGGCTGCATCGGCCTCCAGCTTCTTCAGCTGCGCCTCAAATTCGTCAACCTCATCTGCGCCACCTTCTGCTGCTGCTGCTGAACTGTTCCGTTTTCTCTCAACACCTAGCTCCTGCCGCTGCTCGTTCTGCTGCTGTGCAGCAGCACTGGCAAGAGCCGGGCCATTAGCAGCAGCAGCAGCAGCAGCAGCAGCAGTGGCTGCTCCTCCTCCACTGCTAGCAGCCCCACACTCATCTCCTGGCAGTTGGAACTTCACCAGGCGCGGCCGCTGTGCGGCAACAGCATCTGCAGCTGGGGCTATGCTGCTGCTGCTGACCTGTTCTGTCGACTCCCCTCTTGCCACACCTGCGCCATGCCTTGTCGCTGCTGCCAGTGTGACACCTGCATGCTCTTGAGATTCTGCTTGGGCCCATGCCACTGCAGCAGCAGCAGCAGCAGCAGCAGCTGCAGCAGCTTCACCTGACAGCCTCCTGCCCGGTTCTCCAGCCTCAGCAGCAAGTAGCTCCGCCTCAAAACTGTCCAGCTCACCATCACCCTGCTGCTGCTGCTGCTGCTGCTGCTGCTGCTGCTGCTGCTGCTGGAGGTCAGCAGCAAGCTCTGCACTGGATGCTCCTGCATCAGCTTGCTGCCAGGCTGCCTGCTGCTCTTCATCTGCCGACAGCCTCCGCCCAGGCTGTGCCGCTTCCAGCGCCAGCAGCTGCGCCTCAAAGTCATCCACATCGGCCTCTGCCTGCTGCTGCTGTTGTGTTATGTGCACCGCATTCGGCAGCCGTGAAGCGTTCTGCTCCGACTGCCCCAGCCCGCCCAAGCTTCCCACCCCATCATCTGTATACCGCACGTCTCCCACCCTCTGCTGCTGCTGCTGCTGCTGCTGCTGCTCCTCTGCCGGCTTTCCATCTTCGGACAGGCCGTGTGCGGTGTAGTACTGCCGCATCGTCTCCGCTGACAGCCGCCGCCCAGCGGCAGCAGCCTCACTCTGCAGCAGCTCCTGCTCAAAGGCAGCCAGGTCGCTGCTGCCACTCGCTGCTGCTGTCGTGCTGGGACTGCCCTGCTCCTGCTGCTGCTGCTGCTGCTGAGTTGCAAGGCCGCCTTCATCTGACCTGCCGGCCTTGATGCTCCAGCCCTGCTGTTGCTGTTCTGCTGCGTCATCAGCTATCAGCACCTGCTGATCACCAGCAAGCTTGGCTTGGGCTGCCTCACTGAGCACTGCTGCCGCCACCTGCTGCACCGGCTGTGTGCGGTCGGTGCTTGCAGCAAGCAGATTATCCACATCTGCCTGCAGGCTGGTCAGCGCATGCAGAGCCCTGTCCAGCAAGGTGCGCTGGTGCTGCCGCTGCTGCCACAGCACAAACTCCAGAGGGTTCAGCGCAGACAGCAGTGCATGGCTGGCAGCAACGGGGCTGTTGGCGGCCTGCTGCAGAGCATCAACCAGAGGCTGTTGCTGCTGCTGCTGCTGCTGCTGGCTACTGCGTCTGCGTTGCTGCTCAAGATTCTCTTGCAGCTGCTGCTGCTGTTGCCTGAGCTGCCACAACAGCTGCTGCTGCTCGCTGTATGGATCCACCGCATCAATCTGCCCTGGCTGCAGCTGCAGATGCAGTTGCTCACTCGCCGGCTGCAGTGCCTGCCTGCCCCGCATTGGCCTATCTGCTACCCATGGTGCTGCCTGCTGCTGCTTGCCTGAGAATGCTGCTGGCGTCTCTGGCACCTGGCCATGGGGGCCCCAGGCAGGCGGCACCTGCTGCTGCCACTGGAAGGTGCTGGAGGTGCATTCCTGCAAGCATGCGCACGAGCAACAGCATCATGCCAAGCACGGCAACTGGTGTCGGCAACACAAC
Organism: Scenedesmus sp. ARA3; assembly: GCA_004335835.1. NCBI lineage: Eukaryota > Viridiplantae > Chlorophyta > Chlorophyceae > Sphaeropleales > Scenedesmaceae > Scenedesmus > Scenedesmus sp. ARA3. The sequence continues at coordinate 36,962 of RWJK01000364.1, read as the reverse complement.
TGACGCATGCAGACTGGCGGAATGCGTTCAAAAGATTCTCTGCTGTGCCCGAACGCGCGCACTACAGCAGTCTATATCGTTCGGGTGTGTGCTGACATGGCCCAACTCTGCTTGCGTCGTTAGCAGAGAGAGCTACTGCACATACACATACCTGCTGCAAGCCTTCGCTGTGCTGTGCTGAGCTGCTGCGCCTGCAGTTCCGCCACCCCATGGATAGCTCATGATCCAGGCCGCTGCTGCGCTGCGTGCCAGCTGCAGCTGCAGCAGCAGCAGCAGCTGCTGCGCTGCTGCGCCTCCTGCTGCTGCTCCCTGAGCTGCTGCGTTCATATGCTGCTTCAGAGAGTCTGGCAGGCGCTGCTGCTGCTGCTGAAGCAGCTGGTATGCTGGTGGGGCTGTCCCAAGCCGCTGCTGCAGCAGCAGCCTCTCCCTCTTCCATATCCCCAGGCATTGGTATTGCCAGTGCTGCTTGCATGCTAGCTGCTGCCATAGCATTGCCTGAGCTGTCCCTGTGCGTGCTTGCCCTTGACTGCTGCCTGCTCCATGCTTGCTGTGGTGGCAATGCACCTTCGCAATGAGTAGATACCCAGCTATCAACTGGGTCTGCCTCGCCCAGGAACGCTGCAAGCTCGTGGTCGGTGGGGCTGCTGGGGCTGCCTAGTCCTGCAAGCTGGCAGCTGCTGTTGTGCCCTGACATGGCTGGTGTCGTGGTGTAGGAGGGATGCGGGTCAAAGCCATCGGTTGCTGCTGCTGTTGCTGCTGGCGTAGCAGGTGCCTGCTGCATTGCTGCTGTGCGGCTGCTGGATTTAGAGCTGGTGTGCCGCAGCTGCCGGGGCATGCTGCTGCTGTTCCGCTGCACCGGCGTTTGTTGTGGACTGCCATCTGGTGGTTTGACTGTGGAGCTGTCGGCTGATGCTGCTGTTGCTGCTGCTCCTGTAGCTGCTGTGGTGGCTGCTGAATGTCCTGACATCCAGGGAGTGGAGCTGAAGGGTGATGTCAGGCCAGATGGTGCTGCAGATGCGATTGCCGAGCTTCCAACTGCCGGAAGTGTGCGGGGTGTTGGCTGCATGCTGCTGGCGGTTGGAGATGATATGCAGCTGCTGCTTTCCTCTGCTATCGCTGTGAGGCGAGGCTGCTGCTTCACTGCCAGCAGCATCGGCTGCCCCTCATCAGCTCCGTAAACGATACTTGACTGTGCTGCTGATGAGTGTGGTACACTGTCCAGGTACTCCCATGTTGCTGCGGGTGCTGCTGTATGCACTGCGAGTGCAGCATTGTCCTGCTGAGCATCCAGGGGCAGCTCCTGGGAGCCCTGCTGCTGTTGTATGCCTGGTGAAGACCCAAGAGAGGCCCCAATCTCGTCCAGCAGCAGATTTAAGCTTGCTGCAGAAGTCCTGCTTCGAGAAGAGCTGCTGGAAGTGCGCTGCTGGAGCTGCATGGGTGTTTGCAGCTGGGAAGACTGGTTGATGCTGGGTCAGCATCACGCACTACGTCCCTGAATCATGCATAGCCCGTTCCGTGGTGACAGAAGTACCTAGAATTGTCTGTAGCAGTTCAAACGTGCTGTCCTGCACAGACGCGTGTCTGTTTTCACATCGTTTGGCAAAAGCGCGGGAATGTTTGCTGAGTCCGGTGTGTCGGGACTGCGGGGTATGTTAGCAGCAGTTTGTTTATTGTCTAGAGCTCATGTAGAGCGGTGCCAGGTACTTGTCACTGACATGGTCGTGTGATGACTGACAGCATGAACTGCAGTGAAGGGGCCGTAGCCCGCATCACACGCCTTACAACGCACACTACCATTTCAAAGCTGTTGTTCATCTCAGGTACAATTTGACCCAACAACCACAGCCGCACGTGCGAGCCGTCAACTGGGCCCAACAGCAGCAGTCTGCCATCTGCAGTACTGCTCTGCCACGCATAGCTGCAACACTGAAAAATAGCACCGTAGCGCCACCATGGCACTTCCAGACCTCTTCAAGAAACCTAGTTCCTTAGCTAGCCTGCGTCCGGCAAACATACAGCAGCTGGGAATCAAGCAGGAGGCAACAGATGAGAAGCCACAGCTGTTGCAGAGGTTTGTATGCCATGCAGGCTCACCCTGGCTGTGAATGTATCGTCAGATGCTCGTGATCACAATGATCAGCACAGCATCATGGGCAGGGCTGCATTTCAACGACCAGCAAATAAACATAAGCTGCACCACAGCAGTGGCATACCCAACACGCGCTGCGTGCATGCACGCAGGCTAGAGGCCTGCTTACACCAGGCAAAGCACGCAGCAGCAAGCTTGCAAGTCCACAGCAACAGCTGGGGTGCAGCAAAGCTGGATGTAGACGTGTACAGGCAGGTGGGCACTGAGCTTGCCTACTTCATAGACGCAGCTCCAGCAAATCCCACACGTGTGCAGCACACGTGTCAGAGCTGTGCTGCTGTGCTGTAATCAGAGCACATCATGTGATTGTCTACATGGTGCTGATCCCAATAGTGTTAGTTCAAGCACAGGGAAGCTTGTGCTGCAGCAGTTGCATCCTTCTGCAGCCCAACTTGGGCATAGTGATGTTCAATTCTTGTCGATGCCGCCGCTGCTGCTTCTTCACCTGGTGACGTCCTGTTGGCTGCTGCTGCGCACTGCTGTCGCAGGTCTTCCACATGTTCATAGCATCCATGACAACATACAGGCCGCTGCTGCTGCGCATCCAGCAGGCGTATGATGTGGCCTTGCAGGATGCAGCGGGCTCTGCATACGACTACGTGCACCTGCAAACGGAGCTATCAATGATGCCTCAGCGACATGTGGGTGCTAGCAGCACCTGCGCAGCAAGTTGCCGTCCATGTATTGTTCAATGTTGTAAGCATCAGCTAGCACCAGCTGCAGCATAGCTTCCTTACTAGTGGCAGTGACATAAAGCATAGATGAGCCGTTGGCAGCAATGCCGCAGCCACACGCCCCCTTCGAGCTGGTGGATAAGCGGGTACGTCCTGCATCTGTTTTTGCAGTGAACCAGCAGCTGAATCCCGGACATTGATGCACCAACAGGCCAGCCATACACAAAGAACAGTACAGCAGCTGAAGCCCTCCTGCTGTGCCATGCGCTGGAGCCACTACAAGCGTCAAAGAGTGCCCCTGCTGTCATATACTTCCACAAAACATGCATGGCATGATGACATATCAACACCACCCAGTCGTCCGTGTGTGTGCTGTTTCCTGCAGGCTGAGGCAGTGGCTGCCGCCAGGGCTGAGGCGTCAGCCAGGGCAGCAGCCATGCAGGACGAGCTGCAGCACAAGCTGCAGGAGCTGCAGCAGCAGGCAGACCAGGTGAGCCTCTGCAGGCCCAGTGTCGAAATCTCTCTAGATTCTTAGTTACATAGTATTTTGCAGCGGTAAGTGCACGACTGGAAGAGCCTGCCTGCCACCTGTACACCAATACATATAGATGTTCAAGGTTGCGGACACACCTAGGGGCACCCTGCAGTGAGTGCCCCAATCAGTGGGAGGATGACCGCTGCCTTACAGATACTGAACCCAGCTGGGTCCTGCAGGAGCCGTCTACACGTGTCTTTTCAAATGCTGATGCTGTGCGTGGCTGCCCCCACTGCCTGCTGCTGCCTTGCCTTTGCTCTTGCTGCCTCAGGCTGAGGCGGAGTGTGTGCAGATTGATGAGCAGCTGCACTACTTCCAGAAGCACATCCTGCAGGCCAGGAGGGAGCTGGACCAGATAGACACAGCCAACAGGTGCGGCTGGCGGGCTGCGTGCAGTGCACCATGCACCATCACAATGTTGGCAATGACTGCATGTGCAAACAGGCTACGCAGGCTGAGACACCGCCCTTGCAAGCTGCATGTGGTCACGTACAGTTGTCCTGGAATAGCTTCTTAACAAACCACCTTGTATACATGCGGTGCTGCGACCTTCCGCAAGGCTAACGAAGCAGTTGCGGCAAGCCACAAGCGCACCATGTTCCTTGCATAGTGATGTGATGCACAGCAGGTTGGTGCGTGTGACTTCTGCTGTCGTGTCCCTACTGCTCTGCAACAACTTGTCGTGACAACTGCTGCTGCTGCTGCTGCTGCGCAGGCGTGGCTACAAAGAGCTGCTGGATAACAGCTCGTGGCACCTGCTGGCGCAGCTGCCGGGGCTGAGCAGCAATGCCCCAGGCAGCCACGTGGGCAAGGCGTACCGCATGAGCAGCTGAATGACACCTGAGTGCGGCATGCAGCTGCTGATGTACGGGAACGAGCGACGCTTCCTGCGGCTGTAATCGCGTACTCTGACTTAAGAATGCCCCACTATCGTCCATTGAATGGACTGCTGCCAGGACAATGTTTGTTGACTGGGCTGAATCAGCTGCGGATACTGGTGGTGACATAGCGCACATGTGATGTGTAACGTTTTTAGTATACCAACCTGTTCGTTGGTAATGTCTGCACTTATATACCTGTTGAGGCTGCTACCAGCTTGTATCACGCATGTCAAAGGTGCTGAAGGTCTCAATCTGTGCAGGGTACTAGCAGTACATAGGCTCAGTGCGGCAAGGGTGCATACTGCTGAGCTGTAGGGGTTGGTCAAACAAAAATTTACACCAGTAAGCAGTGACTGGCCGGCCAACGCCTGCACGGGCTGCTATCCCACTGGAACAGCTTTGAAGGTTCCGCGGAAGGTTCAAAAAACTGCTTCCCAACGCCGCACGGCAGCCAAAAACCACAAAGAAAAAATGGCTAGCCTGGCGCATAATTTTGCCAAAGCACAACCGCCATGGTGCACATTGTGGGGTACAGAAACTACGCTATAGCAAGGTACACACGTTCAGCTGTCGACAAAATGCTGACGTACAGTGGTTCACTGCTGTTGGCCCACATAAACCAGCCACATCTGAGCAGCATTATGCCATGCATGTGAGCTGCACACATGTTATCTTCTGGGTGTGCTGCACAACAGCGGCCATGAAAAGGTTACCTCCCAATGCTGAGAGGCAGCTGGTCAGAACAAAGCACCAGAGAGGCCTACAACTGTAGTAGTACAAGACAGCTGCGGCAGTTGTGCTAGCGGAAACAATCAAAACACGTCTGGTGCATGCCGCACATCATCAAGTCAGTCACCGCCGCGCACACATCCTGCTCTAGCATGCGCCAGCAGCAATTGATGCACAGTCAGCAGAGCGCAACCCCGCAACTGCTGAGACGCCACTGCAGCAGAGGTACCATACATACCGCCGCCGCCTGCAACCTGAGCTGCTTGCAGCAGTTGCAGCTACACGGCACTGCCGCCACCAGGGTGTCCGAGTGCTGCTGCCTTACACATTCTCCTGCGTCTTGGCTCCCTCATTCTGCAGTGCAGCACGCGGCATAGAGCATCAAAGTGAGTAGCACACGGTCATTGCAGTAGTGTGACACAAAGCAGGCGCGAGCTCGCTGCATTGCCAACTGTGCAACATAATCTAGGCAGCATATGATGAGGCATGTTGTCGAAGCAAGAAGCATGCGCAGTAGAGGAGGTTGCACGTAACGGCAGCGCAACCAAGCACAAACGCATTCTTCGGCCACCGCAGCATACACTGCATGACAGCTGCTGCACTACAGCAAGCAGATCATGCAGCACGCAATCAACAGTGCACAAGCACACACTCAACAAACAATTAAGTTCAGAAGAGCAGATCTACCTGGCGGGAGTGCACATTTGGTGTGCGTGCCTCCTCAGAGACCATGTAATCACTCTCCTTGAAGGTCTGCAGGATTGCCACAACAGCAGCACAACACGTGCGCCTCAGCAGCCCCAGCACGCCATTGCCGACACACACAGCAGCAGCGTAGGTGTGCCAACTCTGCTGCGCACACAGGCACCGCTTTTTTGCAATACACATGGCAGACAGCCAGATTCCCAGGACCCGTATGGCTCATGCCCAGGCATTCTAAGTGCTTAGAATTCCTAACAACTAACAGCTAAACAATGTAAACATGCGGAAGCAAGGGCAGCACCTGCTGGTCCTTGCCGCTTGACTTCATGGACTCGGCAGTGCCCCGCAGCTTGGCTTTGCGGGCCTCTTTCCTGCAAGGCAGCAAGCACGCAAGGCAGGAAGGCAGCAAGTGAGCAGCGCAGTAAGCAAGCAAGGCATCGGAAAAGTAGCGCTAGCAAGTCGTACAGCAAGGCAGCAAGGCGTGGTTGCAGTAAGCAAGCAAGGCAGCAAGGCAGCAAGCAAGCAAAGCAGCAAGCGCAGCAGCAGAGCGCAGCAGCTCGAGGGCGTGACACAGGGAGGGGGCGCAACGGTTGGCCCGTTCGCTAATAGTTTGCTGTCAAGATAAAGTGTGGTTGTGTGGCATACAGCTGGAGACCTGTGGTGTGACAGCAAGATGCAAAGCGGAAAAATCAAGACCACAGTCAACTCTGACAAAGTGTGGAGCTGAGGACGCAGCAGCACGTGCGCGTGCTTCAGTGAGCACGTGCTTCAGTCACAGCAACCTGACCAGTGTCGCTGGTGAGTCAGACTCACTCTGCCAGCGCTGCCTTGTAGTCGCGAGCATCTGCTGCACGAGTTGCCGTCAACAGCAAGCCAGTTGCCAGGCCTCCTAGCACTGCCCTGCAAGCAACATTTGCACGGGCAGGTGACTGTGCAGCATACAACAAGCAAGATCTGACAGGCGCACCTTGGGTACCAGCACACTGCTCAGCAGCTGTGCTGGTGTGCAAGCAGCCGATCTCGTTACGGGAGTTCGCAGAAATGCATAAAGGATGGCACGGACAAGTCACGAACCCATGGTATGCGACATGTGTGGGAGACAGGGGAACTGTGCTGCTGTGGTGGTTGAGCCAAACACTCGCCTCCTGCTCGCTTGCTGCTGGCTTGTGTGCACGGAACACACTGTCACAGCGTGTGTGCGGGAAGCGCCGGTGGCCACCTGAGCGTATGCGTTCAGTTTGAGGGCCATTGCCGTTTCCGGTGCAGACGTCTGAAACAACGGAGCTGGGCGTTATGGCCAAAGTGGATGCTCGTTCAACCGTTTTGCAGCAGTTGCTCATCACTAGCGAGTATCAAGCCAATGCACCAACGCAACACACTCTTGGGAGATGCCACGTAGGATCTATTTGTAACAGAGCTGATCTCCGCACTGGAGGACTGCTTATGCTTTTAAATTAGGGAGTCTCGACCCCGTATCCCGGACGATCGTTTCTTTGCTTGTGTGCGAGGCACGCGCCATTTTGCGTGCACGCATGGGTGCAAGTACTTGCTGAGCTACTGTCACAGTTGTTGCCTGGTATGAAGCCATCCGGCCACCCACCCACCCCTCCCAGCCCCTACGAGGCACTTCATCACCTTTGATTACATTGGGAAGTATCTTTTCGTGACCTGCTATGGGGAAACACCTGCCTGCAAAGTCTGGCAAAGTCAAAACCCACAACCCAAAACACCAGAAGCCATTGACCCTGGCGAAGAGGCAGAACTTGACGTCCTAATTTGCACGTTTGCTGAAGCACATTACTGTATAGTTTATGCGGCAGCATGTTTGGCCTGATTTGACGTATACATAGACTGTTCCTGCTCCGCGACGCTTTCCAATGCCTGCGCCTCGCGCGCTCAAACTTCCGCTGTAAAGGGACCACATCTCACATTGCAATGAACCCTCGCTTGCCGTCACAGCTTCATGGGCTTCAGAGCAGTTCGAGTCGGAAGAGCCGGTGTAACACGGAAAATAACGCTGGCCGGAAGGCCACAGTCTCCGTCCTCATTCTATTCGTCCGGGTAAAATAAATTATTTTACCAGTATGATGCCGTCAGCGCCTCATAACAGCGACGGACCCTGCGCGACGGTACACGGGGCGCACCCTCAAGCCTTGAGCCTTGAGCCTTGATCTTCATGAAGGCATGGTGGAGGGGCAGTGAGTAGCTTCACGATTGCTGCACAACGCCTCTCCCCGCAGAAAATGACAAAAACCCGACGCAAAATATGAACTTTCAAAACAAAGACTGCCAAAACCGTGCACGACTGCCCCCATGCTTCACCGCAGCTGCTGTACAGCCGTTCTGCCGCAGGAGCAGCTGCGTTGACAAAAATGAAAACGCAACTCAGACCACAGACAATACAAGCACCCCTTGAAAATATAAGCAAGTCGATGAAGCACACGTAGTGCCATTGAGGAGATGGAGCACGCAACATGCTTAATTGACCATGCAGAATCACCAGATCGATGGGAGGTGTGCGGGCAGGACCAGGAACACCTGCTGTTCACTCTTCGTGAACACCACCAGTTGCAGTGTCTAAGAAACAGGGAAGCTGACCGCATTGCCTGCAGCGCAGTGCTTATGAAAACGATCACATAATGGGCCGGCGCCGTTGCCGGCCAATGCTGAGATGAAGCGAGTGCACTGCCACAAAGCCGCCTGTTGTTGATCCACACAATGCTGTGGCAGAATAGATGCATGTGAACACAACAGCAGCGGCACGCTCGTGCCTGCTTGAGTGGACCCGTGACTGCCAAAATGACGCTCAACATAGAGAAAGACAAGCTCCAGAAAAAAGTGTGAAACTACAATGCACCCCGCTCAGGCAGCAGCAAACCTCCGCGCATTGGTCGCGCGTGTGCAGACACAAGCACGACACGCATGACGCCCGACACCTTTGCAAACCTGCACCGCAATAAAAGCAGTGTTGTGAACGGCTGAACCCAAAAGCGCAATCCCCGCATGCCAGGCGCCGAGCAGCCGGTAACAATGGCACGGCGCACTTGACATGCAAGGCGGTACACAGAAAGCACATGCAGCCTGCTGTGGATGCCGCAAAAACCCACAAGTAGAGCCCACACAAGTGTGGTTCCAATACAGCCGCCGCCAAAAAACACCGAGCGCAAGCTCAACCACACAGTTGCACTGCGCAATGCAGCCCCAGACACGTATTGCCTCCCCACCATGCGCTGATATTCAATGACGCAAATCCCACATGGCTACAGCTGAAGAGTCACCCGAAAAGGTCAGGTAGCATGCCTACAGCAGGCATGTCACTTACAGGAAGCAGCACAGAATACAGGGAGATGCAGCAGGGTGCCAAACCTGCTTTGGACACTGAACCAGGATGCCACATACGCACAGCGACATACCATACCGCCTTCGGAATCATTGCAGACCCTTCACAACCGGAAGCGGGCCCAAGCAGACAGCAGCAGGCACCATCGAACGCACTGTGCATGCATGCAGTTGCACGATCTCTGAGTGGTGCGACAAAACCCCACCCACAGCCATAAGCACGAGCGGCCTGATGCATGGTCAGCACTGTCCCTGCCAGGCCCCACAGCAACGACTGCTGTTGCCTGTTGAGGGCCAGCAGGAGTTCACGCCCTGCTCCCTTCCGTTCACACCGGGAACTATCAGGCACATCACGCACGCATGCAGGCAATACCAACAAGTTGCCTGCCATCCTTTCCTTTCCTTTCCTGCACAGCCACAGGTGCATTTCACATCAACAACAGGCGTGCCTGAGAGCGCCGTTCAGCAAGAAATCAGGGCCCCTTGTTGCACAGCAGCACAGGCAGGCGCGTTGCTGAATTAGCGCAGGTGTGCACACAACACGCAGCCGCTTGAAGCGACACCACCCAAGGGCAATACACAGTGCACAGTACGATGCAATTCTCCATAGCAAGGTGTAAACACCAGCAACACCACCTGCCGCGCAGCCCTGCATGTACACAAACGCCTGTGCCAGCAGCGCCGCAGCCGACCCATCCGCTTCAAACTCTGCTCCCTGCTGCGATCTGTAAAAACTTACAGAGTCGCACAACACCAGTCGCAGCATGATACTCTCCTTGCGCCAACGCAGGGCTTGCGCATGCACACAGCTAGCGCCAATGCACACAGCTAGTGCCAATCCACGCAGCCGAGTCCAATCCAAAAAGCACAGGCTGCTTGCCGGCGGTGCCACCTGCTAGCCGCCAACACACACCTGCTGGGGCCCTCAACCGCCATCACACCCCCAAATCTGGTCTGAGCGCCGACAAAGCACAAGCAAGCAGTTGAGCAAGAGCAAAGGCGCCATTCGAGAGTGTCGACCCATTGCCACAACAAGATCAAGCCAGCAGTTGCAACCGGCACTGCAAAGTGGTGTTCGCATGCATCAGATGCAGCAACAACAGATCAACCAGCGATGCCCGCGCTTACTTGACAAAACATGCGCAGCACAGTAAGACCACTCTCTGGTTGTGGTGTCCTGTCCCGTACGCGAAACGAAAGCCCGTCGCGGCATCTCAAAGCATCCGCAAAGCATCCGGCAAACCCACCGGGCGCTGCAAAAGGTGAATGCGGCACATGCCATGTGCTGCAGACCTTGAGCACCAAACATAACATAACATATCATAACACGACGCACAAAGCTCCTTGCCCTGTTACGCTGGATAACCCGATGCCTGCAAAGAAGCAACACGTAGCACAGCAGCACATACGACTGCGGCACAGACGTCATAACCTGCACCAGCTGTCGTAACCATGCGCTAGGGAACACCAAGCACAAACGAGCACAACAGCAACTGCCAGATGCTTGCATGCCAGCCACAGCGCCCTCCCTGCGCATTGCTGTCATCAACGCCAACCCACCACATTGCGCAGGGAAGCAACTGCTGCTGTGCAGCCACCATGTCGCATGCCGTGGCAGCAGCACATGTTGTGCCCATATGCGACAAACGTGACAAACGTGACAAATTGCAAATGCAACTGAAACTGCACCACGAGGTCTGAAAAGAAGTGTAATACGCACCGCAACATGTGGCCAAGCCCACTGTGACTCCTAGTGGAGTCTGACACGATGCTGAGGGTGGGACAGTAACAAGTATCATGGTGCAACCACACTCGGTGTAGTTTGCTGTACGAACCTGCATGAAAGCACATGTGTCACCACAAATGCTGCCAGCGCACACAAAACTAGGCCCAGCAAGGATAGCCACTTGCTGTGCTGGGCATTGCGCCGCTCACTGAGACTGTGCATGTTTATCAAAGCTGTGCAGAGGGCCGAAGCTATTGCCAAACACACATTAACAGCCAAGTCAGACAGAGGATGCGGCATCTGAACCCAAACACACACATACACAACCCACAACCGTGTGGGAAGAGCCAATACATGCAAGAATAGTACAGGCTGAATCAATGGAACACTTCCGGCAGGCCATCAAGTGCACACCAGGCTCTGAGCAATGCTGACACGCACCCACACCACAGCAGTGTGTCACGAACCTTTCGAAAGGCGCTCACAGGCATGCTGGAGCATGCTCTGTGCAAGGGCTTCTGCAAAGCACCTTGCAACCCAACAAGGCCATTAATGTGTCGAAATCCACCGAGACAAAGCCAACTACAAGAAGCCACAATGCCTCGGAAGCACATAATTGCCTGAAACGCCGATGGCTGATAGCATCCAACATGCCATCCATGCTGTGGGCACGGAGATCGCATTTCGACATGCCACCTCACCCGCTGCGATCTGCGCTGCTGAACAACTTTGAGCAGTCAAACACTTTGATGTGTGCTCAGACAGTGCGGCCAGCAACATGCAAGCGCAGCTCACACAGGAGACACGCCATATACAACACGGAGCAGTCAGCAGCAATCAGCAGTTACGCGCAACATCCAGTTGCCATCCTGATGGGATGCGGTCAACCCACACCTCTTTCAGCTCTTTTGTTTCTCATTGACAGCCCAACTGCACCACAAGCAGAAATGAGCAGCAGGCCAGGCTCCAAAACAGCTGGCAATCACCTGTGTGCCAGGCACACGTGGAAGCAACTCGCATGATCGGGCAGCCATGTAACGTGAGGCGTGAAAGTGACAGTGCGTGACAGTGCGATGAAAGGGGACCAAACAACGCTGGCTTGCCCGACACAACAAACACGGGGAGAACCCAAGCCACTCGCCGCTCGTGAGCGCAACATCTGCTCACAAGCAAAGGCGCGCGGCGCAGTCGACTCATCAAGGGGATGAACAATAATACACAACATCCGTGCGCACAGCCGGCAGCTGTGAATCGCCCGCTGCTGCTGCTGGCATGCGTTGCTGATCTTGCAACGATCCTGCCGGCAGAGCACCATGCGTGCGGCACCGGTGCGACTGAAATGCCGCACACACACCGCTGCTGCACAACGCACCGCTGCTGCCGGCTCTGCGCCTACCTCGTAAGCAGGGCAGCCAATGGGCTGCACCTGTCCTGCAGAGGCTGCGGGGCAGAGGCAATTGCCACGTAACAATCACAATCCCGCCGCCCGCTACGGCACTCACATAGCACAGTCATGCCAAAATGCATCGACCAGGCCCATCAACGCCCACAGCATTTGCTGCACCTGCTGAACGCAGTGCTACAGCGCCATAGCCACTACACACAGCTCATCCACAGCTCAGCAATCCCTTTTGACACCCTGCTCTGTTGTGAGCACAATGTGCCTGCTGATGAACCGAGCATGTCACTACGCGGGCCCTCAGCTGTATAGGCAGCACGAGACGGCTCCCACACCCCACAACCCACACCCTACAACCAAAGGCATCCGCCACAGTGTAAGCTCTACAGGCAAGTTGTGCAGCAGGGTACTCCTTGGACCCCAAACAAACAATGCACGGCCCGCTCAATATAACATGCAAACACAATGCACAATCCAAGGCGACGCCTCCACAATGCACGGCCGCGGAGCCACACCATTTGACAGAGCTGCAGCAAACAAACAACGCTGAACAGCCCCCACAGCCCTGTCGCCAGCCCCTGATCAAATAAAACAAATGCACACATGCACCAAAGCACTGAATCGTCAGTGGGCCAGCTACGTGTGCAACTACAGCCAGCCGAGCTGCTGGCTACCACCGGTGGTGGTGTAACCTGCCTGGGCGTCCATTGAGGGGCTGACTAGGCCCTCTAAGGTGCCACCACTTGCCACATTCTCCTCAACACAGGCCATCCTTCCAGCACCCACCCAGCCCTGCAGCAACACTGGAGCAGAGCGCACAACCTGCTGCTGCTGCTGCATCATTACCTGCTGCTGCTGCTGCTGCTGCTGCTGCATCGCCTGCTGCAGCTGCAGCTGCTGCATGCTGTCAGGCTGTTGCACGCCACCTGGCGCCATGAACGCAAGCTCTGCTGGACTCGGCATGCCGTGCTGCTGCTGCAGCTGCAGCAGGTAGTCAGCCGTGGACTGCTGCTGCTGCAGGATGGCGTTATTGCCGCTCCCCATCAGACCCTGCCCAACAGCAGCAGCAGCAGCTGCAGCTGGCGCCAAGCCGAACACTGGCGCAGCAGCCTCGAAGCTGTTGCGCCAGGGGCCAGCTGGCACACCTGCAGCTGAGCCTGCTGCCATGCCACTGCTGCTGCCAGCTGTCATTCCATTCAATTCTGACAGGGGCATCAGGGCATCCAGCCCCTGTGCTGGTGGCAGCAGCTGCAGCCAGCTCAACACGCCAGCTGCAGAGCCTGCACCAGGATCCAGCCCCTCCGCAATCGAGTACGAGCAACGATTTGTGTAACAATTTGCATAGCCATGCAGCTGCCCATTGGATTGCGCAGAAGGCATGCCCAAGTTGCCGCCTGACGCTGTGGCAGCAGCTGCTGCTGCTGCTGCTGCAGAGGCATGCTCCAGACTCATCCGCTGCACTGCATGCTTCAGGCTAGCAACAGCTGCATTTGGCGCTGCTGATGCTGCCGGTCCTGCGCTTGCTGCCGGCAGCCGGGCCATCACGTCAGCTGCTACAGCCGTGGCCCAGTTGCCGCTGCAGCTCATGTTGCTGCCACCACTAATGGCGTGGCCGAGCCCCGCGCCTGCCATCTGCAGCCCAGCTGCGACTGCATCCATAGCCATCGCTTCCGAGAACGCCGCCATGCCGCTGGCAGCTTGCTGCATCATCGCCTGCTGCTGCTGCTGCTGCTGGTCGCGAGCGGCAGCCACAGCAGCTGACTGCGCTGCTGCTGCATCACCAGGCGCGCCCGGTCCCCCTGCGCCGCCCAGGGCGTCAGTGAGTGCCTTGAGCTGCTGCTGGGCCTGCATGGCTGCATTGCGGCTGTCCATTGCCTCTTGGCGTGTGGTCTGGATATCTGCCATCAGCGAGGAAACCAGCAGCCGCATGCTCAGCAGGTCAGTCAAGCCTGCGTTGTTGCTGCCGCTTGCTGCTGCTGCTGCCGGCACGCCTGCTGAGACCCCAAGTGCAGGCCACGCCAGCTCTGTGCTGTTGTGCATGCTGCCACTGTATGCGTTGTTGCCCGACACCTGCATGCTGCTGCTGCCGCCCACGGGCGCAGCCATGATGCAGCTGCTGGTGCTGCTCTCACACAAGCTAGAGCGACGGCTATCGCCGTCCGGCTGCATGGCGTTGCTGCCGCTGCTCGTGAACATGCAGCAACCGTTGCCAGCTGCACTAGCGCCAGCAGCCTTGCTCTTGCTCATGCTGCTGCCTGCTGAAGCCCCTGCATCCCTGTGCTGCATGGCTGCTGTAGCATTCTGCTGCTGCTGCTGCTGCTGCTGCTGCTGCAAGCCCTGGAACCACACGTGCCTGCTGCTGTTGCCGCTGCTGGTGCCAGCGTTGCCTGCCATCGCATTGAACTGCGCTGCTGTTGCAGCTGCAGAGGCCGCTGCAGCCTGTGAGTTCTGCAACCCACCGAAGCTGCTGCTGCCGGCAGCTACTGCTGCTGCAGCAGCTGCACCAGCCTGACGTGCTGCCTCTTCCTGGCTACTGCTCTGCCTCCTCAGCTTGCTGGGGCCTGTAAAACACAATCAGCAGGTGACAGCACGCGGCCAATCACAGCACAAAGCGTCAGCACTATGGTCATAAGGCACACACTGCTGGCACGAAATGCCTCATACCTGACCATGAGCTGCAGAACTACAGAACATGAAACAACACGGCGCCGTCAACATGGCATGCAAAACCCTGCATGCTGCTGATGCTGGCCCTGCGCCAAACACTGCTGCTGCTGCTGCTCACCTCCTGTTGGCATCCTCAGCTGCTCTGCGCCGTGTGCAAAGAAGCACACCTCCCTGTGGCATGCCTCCCCGTCCTTGCAGATCATCGTGCGGAACTTCTGGGGATGCAGCCACGACTCAAACACCTGCAGGACAGCGGCAGCAGGAGGCACAGGTTGATGACGTGCACGACGGTGTCGCGCAGAGGAGGGATGCTGTGAGGGAATGCACAGCGCTGTCTGCATGTGTGCTGCTGCAAGCGCGATGCACAGTCACTGGTGGTGGTTGTTTCCTGCAAGGCGCAGCAGCTGCTGCCGGCTGCTGTTAGGCATTATAAGTGCGTGCCCACAGCCAGCAGAGGCACGAAGGTGCACTGCCAGAAACATGCACCATGCAACACTGCTTGCAACGGACGTGAGCTAGTCAAACGCAAGGCACAGATGTGTCTTGTGCCCGCTGAGCTGACACTTACGTGATGGCTGTGTGGGCACGCGGCACCTAGCTCACAGACCTCTCCCTGCAGATGCAGCAAGCAGCAGGACAGCTAATTGAGCTCATGCCAGCATGCAAGCTGAGCAATGATTAGGCAAGCAGAATGCTGGAGATGCCATCGCACATTGTGTTGACTGACAGAGATTGGCGTCCTTTTTGCTGAGATGCGGACCAACAGCACCTGCCATGCATTGTGCCTGCAGGAGCATGCCTTGAACTGCTGTCAAGACTGGATGCACAGCAAAAGCACAGCCTCGTCATGGCACCCGGTGAAAGGTTACAACCAGCTGCACCCGCCCACCTTGACAACAGTGGGGCACATCTCGCAGTCATACTGGTGTGTGCGAGGATCGCGCCGCTTTGCTTTCTCTCCTGCAGGACAGCACAGCATGCCACCCCATGTTGTGAGTGCAATGGCAACAGCATGCAACAACGGCAACTTGGCAATTTGGGCAACTGCAAAATGTCGGCAAATAGCATGTTTGCTGCATCAACAGAATAAAGCGCTATATAGGGCATGGCCGCAGCATGCACATCTTGCAATGTCATACCTGGGTGCGCAAACGGGCATGTTGTCCACTCATGCGAGTAGCGCTGCAGGCAGCAGCAACAGGTGACCAACAGGGTCAAGCACTAGACGATTGAAACGCACAGAGCAAAGCTACGAAGCAATCGGCCGTGATGAGGTGGCTGCTGCATACAACAGCTCTGCTCCTTAGATACACTGCTTGCTGCTGTGCGATGTCATCGCAGGCTAGCGTCAGCAGCGCCATCAGGGATCGCCAAACGCCTACTCGACAACAGTTGCTATATTTCTGGCGCGACTTGCTGCTCAGGCAAACAGGACAGGCGAACCTGACAGCCCGCCAAGAAGGGCAGTACAATGCACACAGATCTGAGTATTCTGGATGCAGCCGCAAGAGACATACAAAAGCTACCAGCCCTAAAACAATTCTCAAAAGGCCCCCTGAGCCACGTGTCCTTTAAAATTAAGTGGCTTCGTCAGCAGTATCGCTTACTGCCGCGCACTCCTCACCTTAGAACATGCTATTATTTTTCTGCAGTATAAATGAAACTCAGCGGTGTCATACACCAAGCTGTTGTCGAAAGTAGGCCCTCTAGTCTCTTGGCCAGCGTCCATCCTGCCTGCCTGCTGCTGCGAACTGCGTGCACGAGATGATGTTAACCAAGGATCGTTGTCTTTTCAGTAAGCAGGGCTAGAAAAAAGCAGGTTGTTCCTAACTTGCTGTCTCTCATAGTCGTGACACATGCTTGACGCCGTTTTGCTAAGTTTAGAACATTACAAATACGTGCAGACGATGGAATGATTGCGAGATACTGCAATGTTTGGAGAGATATCATGCGAGCGGGTGACTCACAGGTGCATGGGGTCTGGGTTTTCGGCAAAACACTGATGAGGGCGCTAGATAGCGGCGCGTTTGCTGCCGTGACAACAAAAAGAAACTTAGATTAGACAACTGCCGTTGTGCATCGCAATAGTTGGCAACTTTGCTGATGTGAAGATACACCTGCTGGTCACCATGGGGGTGCGAGGTTTGCTAGCACCTGCTGGTCACCGTTGGTGCGTCCCACGCGACTTCGTAAACTCGTCACTCTGTGCACCACCGCAACGAACCTAATTGTATCTGCCAATACAAGCCACAGATGTTCTCTCCTCAATCAGAGCAGCCACCACGGCCAGGGGTGTACTATTGGGCCAAAGACTCAGCCAGGGCTGCTGCCACCTGTGTCAGCCACTGCTGTTTGGCAGCTGGCTGCAGGGGGAACAAGTGGTTGCCATCAACAGCGGTAGCTGTGCATGTGCTGCTGGTGTAGCTCGCCCACTCCTGCAAGTTTGTAGAAAAGCAGCAGAAACTCGTCAGTGATCACGACAAGCTAAGCTGATCAGCCGCTGGGCCAGCTTGAGGCCAGATGACAATCAAGCGAGGGCTGCTCCCTGTCTCCACGCTAGGCCGAACCAGCTGCTGGTGATGACAGCATGTCCAAGTGGAGGTTACGTTGCTACAGAGACTCCCTACCTGAGGTACATTGCCCTCGTGCAAGTGCAGACTGCATGCACACTGCTGTACTCTGCTGCAGGCTTGAGGCGCCTGGCTGTTTGAAAACAATTCCAGCCAACCGCGTCGTGGTCCAGTCGACCCTGGCTTCATGGGCTGACACGCAACATACACCTTTCCGATCAATCTCTTACCTCAGATTGAACTGTTGCACAGCATTGGCTTCCATCATGTGAGCTAGCAGTGTTTGGCACAGTGTGGCAAGCATGAACACTGCTGGCATGTCAGCTGCAGCATCATAGCGACCGATTGCATGGAAAAGCATGCAAGCAGTCACCTTGTAACACACCTGAACCATGGCGCGTGTCACTCTGCGGTCTTGGGTGCCCCAAAACAGCCTCAGTGGGAAGCTGAACAGGCGCTGCCCTGAGTCAGCCAGTGGTCCGTTGTGCACACTGCATGCCGTTGCAATCATCCTGCTGCCGGCGCCGCTGTTGCAGCTGCTGCATGGTGCGGTGCTGCCGTTGCTGCTGCTTCCATTGCTGCTGCTAACGCTGCTGCTTGGTTCGTACTCATCGAACAGCTTGAAGTCAGCACGAAGCATGGGCTGGTACATGCCCCACATGCCGGCACTGAACACCACATCACTGATGTCCCAGCCCCTGCACTCCTCCTGCTCAGCAAGCAGCAGCAGCAGCAGCAGCAGCAGCAGCAGCAGAAGCAGCAGCAACAGTAGTTTCGGTCTGTTGTTCATGCGGTTGGCTGCAGTACAATGAAAGAAAGGCATCCAGGTGCCATGGTGCACCCACATGGCACTGTGTCTGGTATGTGCTGGTACCGCCTTACAGTTAGCGCTCAGTTCTCCGACCCTCGCGCACCTGAGCACCAACCCCAGCCTTGCAGCTGCCTGCACGCAACTTAGTTGACCTTTGTACATCCTCCTTGCATGCAACTGACTAAAATCTTTCTGTCAGCAACCCACACACCCGCACAGCCGTCACCCCAGACCCACCTTGAACTGCTGCTCCTGCAGCAGCCGCTGCTGCCGCCAGGGCCGCTGCTGCATTGGGATGTGCGGCCATGGCATGGCTGACAGACATGCAACTGCTGGCTCTGGAAAGCCTGCGGTGCAAGCACAATGTCAACGATTTGTTTGATTGTCAATTGTTGACTATCGCAACTATGATTCTTACCGGCCGGTCAGCAGCGTTACTGTTGGGAGAGCTGGCTGGGCTGCCGTGTGAAAACTAGGCAGCCCGTCGACATTTGCTGCTTGCTGCTTGCTATGGCTCAAATGGTGACATGCGGATGATGACCATGCTGCTTGCCACACTTTAGAGTGCTGCGCTACAGCTGCCAGGCTTTGCTGCTGCCAACATGACTCAGCCGAAGCGGGCAGCTGCCAAACAGGAGTGGGCAGCAGCAGCAGCAGCAGCAGCAGCAGGGCGTAAGCTGCGCAGCTCTTTTACCAGCCACCTGCCTGCCAACTCCTTCAGCGGTGCACCTGCCTTCGCTGTCGCAACTGCTGCACATGAACCACACAGCCACAGCCTCAGCACATACGCTGTACAAGTGACTGGCATATGCACGCTTCAACACACTACATGACTCACCTGCCTGCTGCAGCAGCAGCAGCAGCTCATACGCTGCCCAGCAGCCCATGCTGTGCGCTACCAAGGCATACCTGCCGCCAGCAGCCAGCAGCGCAGGAGCCACCAGCGGCAGCAGCTGCTGCGCAACCTCCTGCAGCATGGCAAGCACAGCACACGAGCAGAGCACATAACACTCGTGAAAATCTCAGGCACATAGGCTACTTGACGCGTGTTTGGCTATGGTGGCTCGATACTGAATGGATGGAGCTGATGTATTGCAAACCTGCTTGACATGACTGCAGCGATGTGTCCAACCGGCACCTGCATCTCGCCAGCCAGCTGACACACCGGCTGTCAAGTTCTATCGCTTACAGCAGCTGCAGGTTCACCGCACGATCAACATTAGGCACCCTTTACTTTCACCTCAGCTCGAGGATATCAATCGTCGGATACAAACTTTTTGTCAGCTTTGTTAGCCGTCGGGCGTGCAACGCACCCACCTGCAGTGTCCCCAGTGGCGGCTCCTTGGCCCGCAGGCCGCGCCCAGGCAGCTGCGCAGCCATCGCTGCAGCGGTTGCACTCGGGAGTGCACGATTCACCATGCTCACCTGCAGTGTTTCCAAAGGTGCCTCCTTGGCCCGCGGGCCGCGCCCAGGCAGCTGCGCAGCCAGCAGCCGCCAGCGCTGCGCCCTGCACAGCTCCAGCAGGGGACTAGGTGCCCTCCTGCTGCCTGTACCCTCGCTGGTAAACATGTCTTCTGCATTGCCAGAGCTGCAGCCAATACAAGACAATACGAAATATCTCAGGACCAAAACCTGTCTCAGGGGCTAGCCCAGCGAGCCACTGGCAACAACGTGCACATACAAGCGTACGCTGACACATGCATCTGGGACATGGTATGTGGTACGCTGGCAAGTCTCTTTTCCTGCTGCATGGCTGCTCACACATCATATTGGCAGGATGCGCAATAGCTCTGCTTGAGTGCAGGGGCACGGGCAGGGGCACTTGCTGGTGCCTGCACGTCCTGCAGTGTTCCCTGGCGTGTGCAGTGCTACAGTTACGGCGTGGCCTGTACAGCAGAGGTTAAGTGCCACAGCAGTGTCGCAGGCAGTTGCACACTGACAGTTGTGCCGATGCAGCGTGAGGTTAAGCTATGCCAGTGCGAGCTGCATCTCCTGGTGGAACACCGCACAAAGAAACTGCAGTGCACGGCATGCCAGCTGTGTCTGGCTGTGACGACTTGCCTGTGGAAGCACAGCACTACAGCCTGTGGTTGTGCTACATCTGTCTTTGACAGTGCAAGTCCCGGAAACCACGCCCTGAATGCTGCAGCGTCCACGCCAGTTGTAGGGAAGCGCAGGCTCAGCTGCGACAGCTGCTCGGCTAGGCTGATGTCCTGCCTCTGCTGCTGCTGGTGTTGCTGCTGCTGCTGCTGCTGCTGCTGCTGTTTGGCTTGCTGGTGTTCTGCTGGCATTGCTGCAGCTGCAATGCCTGCTGCCTCTTCTGCAGGATGGCTGCCATTTGCTGTTGGTGGTGAGGCTGCTGCTGCTCCTGGATTGCCTTCATTGGCATAGTACTGCCTGATCTTGTCTTCTGTCCTGCAAGCACAACGGCACAGCATGCATGTCACTTGTGTCACATATCTTGGGCTGCTACAGCCTGTGAATGTAGTCCAGTGCTGAGATTGATGCTGGTAAAATTCAACAACCAGCTACTATGCAAGCCTTGCATTACATGCCACGCCGCTGCACTAAGCAGTCGCAATGGTTGCCAACAGTGTCTCAGGCAGGTGCTGTTGTTGCTAGGCACTGTTAATGACAGCCATACACGTTGATGTCCAGACAAAAGTCAGGATGCACTCAATAAGTACTGATAAGCGGCAGTTGTACTGCCTGTGAGGGACGTCAGTAAGAATGACTTGTCCGTTTGCGCACCAGGCTTCTAGCTGTTCATCAGTCGGGTCGTCAGGAACTGCTACCCCTGCTGCTTCCTCCTTCAACACCTGCAGCATTCAACACTTCCTTGATTATACTTTCCAAGATAGTGGCAATGTGTCACATATGTGTGCTGCTCTGCTCGTCTTGTTGCAGTCTGTTGTCTGTTGGGGCACGCCTGCTGCACATGTACATCGTCCTCTTGGACAGATCAACTTCCAGCTGCTGTCGAAATGCTCGTGTCTTGTAACACTATCTGTGTTACATACTTCGGCTAAGTTTATCTTGCGAATCAGCTCCATCTGTGCATACACGATCGGCGTAACAGCTGCTTTCCTGCAATGCTGCAGCGTCCTTGTTAAGCCCAGAGAGTGTTTTCGATTCGATAGATTTTCCACCGCAAACACTGCAAACCACTTCAGTGATTGAGCAGTTGGTTCGTTACACTGCTTGGTCGGCTCGCTATCCTTGGACTGCAACTCTCTCTGCGCTGCGCACGACAGCCCAGGCAAGAACTCGCAGCAAGCAGCGAACTGCACCGCCTGTAAACGACATTAAACACGCAATCTTCAGAAATCTATCACTTCAACGCTGCGTGGATCAGGAACGGCCCGGCCTGCTCCAAGCCCTGGTTGATTAGTGCTGCTAGCTGCTCTGCTGTCTCTGTCCGGCCTGCTGCCACGCCCATGCCCGTTGCCAGCGCCACCCAATCGATGGCCGGGCCGGAAAGCGAGGTCATGCCGGAAGAGGTGCCAGGGGTGCGCTGCCGCATGGCCTCAACCTGTAACAGCAGTACAACACACCACGAATTGCAGCAGACAAGAGACGCATGACCAGAGTCTCTTCACACGGCAACACACAGCAGACGCGGCACCAGCAGGAATTGCAGCTGGAACACATGCACACAGTTATGGGCGTGCTACTCACAAACTGCCAACCATGCACACGACACCTACAAATGCGCGTGCACACCAGCAAGTTCAATTTTGGCAGCAACTCCCGCTGTCACCAGCTACACAAGAAACCAGCAGGCTATACTGCATCAGCATGATTCACAGCGCACCCAAACTGCTGCTGCACTGACTGTCATTGCAGCGTTGACAGCTGCCAGAAAGCCTGTGGTTTTCACCTTCAGGATGGCGTAGGTGTTGTTAGCACATATGATTGTCAGCACCTTAAGCTGCTCGCGCGCCTGCGTCCACAGCGCCTGCACACACAGCAGCAGATTGCAATCATTCTGTTGACAGTTTCACGTGTCAACATAGAGTGTATGCTGGTAAAGTTCCTGATTCAGCGGGCTCCGGCGCTGCAGTTGCCCAGGACAACGCCCTAAACCCAGGCTGCTCCTGTACAGCTCCCTGCTGTGCACCGTGTTGTTTGTAGTTTACAGACTGGAAGTATTTCCATTATGTTGATGCTGTTGCAAGCACGTAACTTAGCCTGTACAATTCCTTTGCCAACTGCTACATTGGCGAACGCCCCCTGCACATACCACTGCCGGCGTGCGCTGCCGCGCATGCATGACAACAACAACGACCACATAACAGGTCATCACACGCGAAATCAACACACCTGCAGTGTGTACATGGCGCTGCCGTCAGCCTGCAGGTTGATGACCTGGCGGCCCGACGCTGCTGCGCATGCATACAACAACGTAACATGTCATAACATACCAAATCAACACACCTGCAGTGTGTACATGGCACTGCCGTCAGCCTGCAGGTTTATGACCTGGCGGCCCGGCGCTGCAACTGCCGCTCCAGTGGCCATAGGAGGCCCGCTGCCGATAGCACCACCAGTCAAGCACAGGTGGCTGAAGGGAGGGCAGCCCTGAGACAAGAATCATTGGCAGAAGGGTAATAATTTTTAATTCAAATGATAGGAGGGTGGCAGCTGATCGCACCGCTGGTCAGGCACAGGTGGCTGAAAGGAGGGCAGCCCTGAGGCAATAATTATTGGCAGAATGGTGTTTATTTTCATTAAAAATGATAGGAGGGCCGCTGCCGATAGCACCGCCGGTCAGCCACAGGTTGCTGAATTGAGGGCAGCCCTGAGACAAGCAGGCATGCAGCCACAAGAATCATCAACACCGTTCTGGCAAAAGGGTGTTTAGGTGTTTAGTACTCATCTACAGGTGGTGATGCCCGCTGCATGTCTTCTGCTTTGTGGTCAACTTGGAAGCACGCCGTGTTCTGCCTGACTGGCTTGCTTGCAGTCACCCTTCACAGGCTGCCCAACGTAATATTGCTCAGGCAGGCTCATTGGCAACCATTTGGCCTCATCACGTCATCACCAGTCACCTTTGAGGCGTCCCAGTATGCTGTGCCACTAGTGAGTGACTCATCCACCGAGATGAAACCAGGCCTAAAGGGAAAACGATTGCAACATAACTGGCAACCATTTGACATCATCAAGTTGTAATCAATCACCTTGGAGGCTTCCCAGTATGCTGTGCCACTAGTGAGTGACTCATCCACCAAGATGGTCCCTGCAGGCTGCAGAGCCGCTACAGCCTGGCACAGCGCAGCAGCAGTCAGCACGCCTGCAGGCACGCGCACACCACAGCAGCAGCACAGCTTGGCGTTCAGCATGCACACACAGCGTTGTGATTGATTACAGTGCTGTGCAATTGCAGACCTAGCCGCCAGCAAGCTGCTGACTTGGCTGGGTGCAAGTAGCAGGAGGAGCAGCACATCTGTACATCTTAAATGCCAGCAGCCATGGTGGCGAGGGGCCCTACCTTCTGAATGTGAGTACGCATTATGCTGCATTGATGCTGTCGCGATATGCAATGTCTTTCCTGCAACTCATTATACGTCATGCAGTGGTAGCTAACTGCAGCAGGAGGGTCTACCATTGCCAAGTTGCCGCAGTTTGCAACAAACCCAGCTGCTAGACTATGCGTGGTTACCTGACAATGCAGCATATCCTGAACGCAATTTTTGTGCATACCAAAAGCAGCAGCAGCAGCAGCCACACGCACACCTGATGGCAGTGCTGGCCTGTGCGGTGTTGCAAACATGCCCCTGCAGTTCACGCCAGGCCGCACAGCAGCAGCACCAGGCAGCTGTGCTTCCAGCAGCTGCAGTGCCTCTGGCAGGCTCGATGCAGCATCAAGCTCCCAGATTGCATCATCCCCCTGCTTCAGCAGATGGCTGGGCCCATCTCTGCACAGATGGCGCAGCGTAGCAGCAGCGGCAGCAGCCATGGGCAAACGTGGGCACAATGTTGCTGCCAGCGGCTGTAAGTGGGCCATGTAACATGCATGCCAGCTGTCCAACACATGCACTGTTACCAATTCAAGCTCACTGCAGGGAAACTGTCCAGACCTTTGCTGGCACGACAGCACCGCTGAACACACCACTGCCAACTCACTTGTACCCAGAACCTGCCACCAAACTATCAATAACAAATGCACTGCCACCAAACTATCAGCACACCCCGCCTAAACACAGTCGTAACTTCTGCTGTCTTGAGAACGCCGCTGACTAAACAGAGTGTTACATTGCCAACTCACTTGTACCCAAACCCTGCCACAGGCCGCCGCACATCCAGCAGCAGGAGCACCTCATATTGTGCCAGCTCAGCAGCAGCCTCCTGCACCCATGCCAGCCACCCGCCAGATGCAGAATTGTACCAAATCATAATAAAACCTAAAGGAAAGTGCAAATACTCTTGCTGGTGTTGCAGCAGTTTTCATAACAACGCCGCACATGCATCGCCAACTCACTTGTAGCCAAACCCAGCCACAGGCCGCCGCACATCCAGCAGCAGCAGCACCTCATACTGTGCCAGCTCAGCAGCAGCCTCCTGCGGAAAGTAGGGCAGCCGCGTGGCATGAGGCAGGCCCTGGCCCCTCTCAATGCGGCCAGGAAGCGGCTCACACAGCAAGGCAGCACCCAGGCTGGCAGCGATGCGGCCAGCAGTTGACAGCGCGCCGCCTGCAGCAAAATAACAATTACAGTAAAAGCACATGTCAGGACTAAAGTGTGTCCAGGCTGGCAGCGATGCGGCCAGCAGTTGACAGCGCGCCGCCTGCAGCAAAATAACAATAACAGTAAAAGCACATGTCAGGACTGACGTCTGCCCCAGGCTGGCGACGATGCGGCCAGCAGTTGACAGCGCGCCGCCTGCAGGAAAATAACAATAACAGTACAATAGATCTCAGGACTGACGTCTGCCCCAGGCTGGCAGCGATGCGGCCAGCAGTTGACAGCACGCCGCCTGCAGGAAACAATAACAGTGCAATAGATCTCAGGACTGACGTCTGCCCCAGGCTGACAGCAATGCGGCCAGCAGTTGACAGCGCGCTGCCTGCAGGAACAGGAGCATGCGTGTTGTGGCAGCGAGCGGCGCATACATTACAGGTGTGTGTAGGTGCTGCTCAAAGGAGGTGTCTTGAACGGCCGAGCAACAGGTCACTGGGCTGTTTACTGCTCGCTGAATGTCAGCGTTGCCTGCAGCATAAGGACACAGGAAGAAGCAACAACTGCCAGGCATCCTAAAGCGCTGCAAGGCATTGGCCAAGCTTTGACCAAGCTTTGACCAACATCTAACCAACATTGACCACAGTTTGACCGCACCTTCCTCGAGCAGTGCAGTGCCTCCCAGCAGCAGCGCGGCCTTGCCCCTGGGGGCTGCCCTCAGTGCTGCTGCACAGTCCTTCAGAAACTGACAGGCAGCTGGGCTGTCTGCTAGCCTCTGGCGCTGCTGCTGCTGCTGCTGCTGCTGCTGGCTGCCATTCAAATTGAGATTTGCTGCAACTGCTGGTGCTAGTCCATCAGCTGCTGCAGCTGGGTGTGTGCTGCTTGACGCCGGGGCCTGGTCTGTGCCTGCTGCTGCTGCTTCTGGTTCGGCTGGTGTCCAAGAGATGTCATGTGGAAACACCACAGTCACTACCTTACTGCCAGGGCAGCAGGCCAGCGACTTTCCACTGCTGCTTTTCCTGGCTCCACTGCTGCTGCTGCTGCCGCCGCCGCCGTCTTGTGCGCCTGGTGCTGTCAGTGCCGCAGGCGTGGCTGCTGGCGCTGTTGCTGCTAGAGCTTGCTGCATCACCAGCGGCACTGCTGCTGCTGAAGGGATCGTCAGCACTGCACCTGACACCGTGCCT
Source organism: Scenedesmus sp. ARA3 (assembly GCA_004335835.1). Lineage (NCBI taxonomy): Eukaryota > Viridiplantae > Chlorophyta > Chlorophyceae > Sphaeropleales > Scenedesmaceae > Scenedesmus > Scenedesmus sp. ARA3. The sequence continues at coordinate 10,919 of RWJK01000364.1, read as the reverse complement.
GCCAGCGCCTCTATGTCTTGATTCAAAGGCGGATCTGCATCAACAAGCAAGTTTCTGTGAAGGCACAGTCTGTGTGTAGCAGACAATCACTGTCTGCAACTGGCTGTTGCGGCATCACTGAAGCGGTGACTGCGCTTGCAGATTGATGTGGAAGCAGACAGACAACAGCTGCAGCTGAAGGAGAATCTGCATCAACAAAGAACCACTGCCAGGCACCGCCCATGCGTATCACACCATTGGTTTGCCTCGCTACGGCACGACCAAAGCTAGTGACGTACTTGCATGTCTATTTTGCTAGGCATCGGCAAACAGCAGCAGCAGCAGCAGCCGCCGCCGTTGGTGCCAACCTGCTGCCCTGTGCCATGTGGCCATGTCTCCCACCATCACCACAACTGGGCTGCCCGCGCGGCGCGCGTTGTGCAGGTTGCACAGCCCATTGCCCAAGCCTGGGCCTAGGTGCAGCAGCGCCAGCGCAGGTTGCCTGGCCATGCGTGCATAGCCATCACAGGCACCTGTGAAGCACAACAGATAACTGAGATGATGTTCATATTGTGTGCACAGTGTGATTCTACAGATATTTTTACATGAGCTGCAGCAGAAGCATTATGTGAGGCAGGGCTGCGCAGGCCTAGCTCTGCTGCCGCACCCGCAAGACCTGCTCCGTCCGCTAGGCTGCTGTTGACTCTACGTCAAAACACATCTCCTGTGCTGCTCTTCTTAAGTGCTAAAGCAGCAGCAAGAGGCCTGCTGCAGCAGCGGCAGCAGCAGCAGCAGCAGCAGCAGCAAGAGGCCTGCTGCTGTTCTTACCCGTGCACACTGCCTCTTGCAGGCCCAGTATGCTACGGATGCCGCGCTGCTTCTCCAGCGCTGACACCATCCACATCTCAGTGGTGCCTGGATCTGCAGGCGCATTGTTGCATGACGTGGCAGGCTTGATGGTGCAGAAGTGGGTGGGCGAGTGGGTAGTGGCGTTGCTGGTGATGCGGTGCGGTGAAACTGGGGAACCAATGTGGCAGCTGGGGCTGATGCAGTGCACTGCTAGGTGTGCATGCAGCAGATGTGGCACAAGCGCAAAGCCAAAAGGCAGATGAAGAATGGCACATATTACATGTGCATGCAAGGAATGTGCACAAGCGCATTTCCCGCAGAGACGAAAGCAGTGATGGCTCTGCCAATGACACAGCAGCAGGAACAGCAGCAGCTACAGCAGCAGCTACAGTCTAGCAGTTAGTCTGTCACATCAGCATTGTGCGGTAACAGTTGTACGGGATCTTACTGGCAAAACAGACGCTGATGCCTCCCTCGTGCAGCTTTGCGATGGCTACATCTGCACATGTGGCCGGAGCAGAGCCCCTGCTGCTGGAAGGCACCGCCCTTGCTGCCATGTTTCAGTGAGGCTTTCGCACTTTGCGTCTACGCTTCATGAACATCTTGATAGTGCAGTGTCGCTTGGCTTGGTTTGCAGAGAAGCAGCCCGTGCAGGCAGAGAACCTGTTAGTTTGGCGCCCCTCGGACCGCTCAAACACTGGAGGCACTCGGCGTGGGCTGCATGTTCTCGTACGCCATCAAGTGCACTGAAGGCTTAAACATCAAGTGTTTGTTCGGTATTGTGGCGTATTCTGCACTCGAGGTGTCTATGCAGACCTTCGTCAGCCAAGCAGTACAAATAGTGTTGAACATGAGCAGCTGCCAGCTGTGTCCGTATCAGTCCAGCACAGCTTGTTGCATGCTTAATGATCCGCTAGGTTTGTTATTGCTGACTGTTGGTGACTGAACAAGCAAATTCAGGAACCGCCACAGACTGGATTTGAGGTGGGGTTGTCCCCAATTGACAGCAGCCCACTAGTACTGCCAGCTGTCAGCTGCAGACCCTGTACAAGTGCCACACAAAAAGACTCCAAGGCGGTATCATACCATTTTCAACTCACTCAAGTGCGTTAACACGTCACATTCAAGAAGAATCTCTGGTTGGATGTTGCAAAATCACCACCGATTTGCTCTGACCGCATGCGCATGCCACACAAGCACCAGCTGACACAGCCATGCGCACTGCCTGCAACAGCTGCTGCAGCAGTGTGAGCAGCAATATGCACACCAAAAACATCTGCTTGACAAAACAAGCAAAATCAGGCTATGTGCAGCAGTGCTCTTGCAATACTTGCATTATCGACTGAGATAGCCAGCTTCCCGCACAGGATGCCAGCAATGAGACAGCCGCTCGCATTTGGATCCCATGACAGCCCAGCACGCCAACACACAAACCAATTAGCCACCTCCTCTTCAGTAAGCTGAGGCACATCACACAGCAACGATGTGAGATCAACTGCTATTAACCACCATGCGGCCAATTGCAACCTTGTCCTGCATCGCATGAGACAGGGCTGTCCACACAAAAGCCAGCTGCACCAGAGCAAAGTACGACCAATGCCAACAGCAGTAGACTTGCTAGGCCAGCAACTTTGCTGCTGGCTGCGACTCAGCATGCTGCAAGAGCCAGCACACCAGCCACACAATAAGTACAGTTCCCAGCACCAGAAGCAGGCAAGCCTGATCACCAGCAACTTGGGCTCGCTCACACTGTACTGTAGTGCCAGACCACTGGGAGCCACCCTGTTTAAACACACCTGGTAAACAAACCAGCTGCTTCCTGGATGCTTCACCCAATGGGCAGCAGCACAGGCACTACCATCACCCTGGGCCTCAGCAGAGCCCCCACCACCAAGGCATCTCTAAAGCTGCTCCCGCCAGACGTCTGCACACTTGTCTGCTGCAGCGGCGTCGTCACGTTGATAGGGTTGTACACGACAACAGGGGTAGACGTGCTGACGCTGATGCCGCTGCCTGGAGCTGCTGCTGCTGTTGCTGCTGTAGGGGCTGCAGTAGCTGCTACTGTTCCCGCTGGTACTGCTGCTGTTGGTGGGCCCTGGGTAGCTTGTACCAGAGCATTGGCGATGTCAGGCAGCTGCTGCCTGCTGCTGCTGCTGCTGCTGCTGGGTGAAAACGCACCAGGTGCTGCTGCCTGAGGCATGTAGTATGCTGAAATGCTGGCTGGAGCTTCTTGAGCTGCTGCTGCTGCTGCTGCTGCCCAAACATGAGACACTGCTGCCAGGCCAACCCTTGCTGCGGCAAGCTGCTGCAGGTCAGGTGGACGTGATACTGCTTGCAGAGCGCGCCTGTACCTGCTGTGGCGTTGCCGCTGCTGGTTGTGTGCTGTTGTTTTGCTGCTAGGTCTACCCATGTTGCTGCAGGCTGTGCCTGCAATGCTGGCAGCGCCAGTCCCAATGTTCTTGTCCAGCCTGCTGCACCAGGTGTCACATGATGTGCATGCCACATGCTGTGTGGTGATGCCAGGAGAGGTGTGTACGTGCCACTTCCAGCTTCCAGCAGCAAACCCAGCGGGTGGAGTGGCTATGTGTATGCTACATGCTGGCACAGCTGCTAGGGTGATCAACAGCAGGCCTGCTAGCAGCATGGAGTGGCGTGACCGCTGCTGCAAAGGCCCATGCCAGATCCTGCTGATACTGTGAACGTCGCAGCTCCCGATCTGCGAGTGGCACTTCGCTGCAGCTTGTGGCTTTCGGTTGTAATATGCAAATGCCGCAGCCCGGGGCACCTGGTGCAGCTGGCCCTTGTGATGCTGTCGATGCAGCTGCCAAAAGCCGCCTGGCACGTGTAACGTTCTAGTAATTTGCGTAGTGTGACAAGGAGCCAAATTTGGTGGTATCGTGGCGCTGTCGAGTAGTGCAGTGTGAATGTTAGCGCGACTTGTCGCCATAATAATCGTCATTGTCAAAGCAGCGAAAGCTTGAAAAATTCATAGCTGCTGTTACTGTGATAAGCACCCCACCGAGCAGCTTGCGGTCGGTAATGTCGTTCTTGGATGGGCTGTGAGCGTGGCGGGAACTCCTTGATGTCCTGCAACGGCTGGTGTGCCTTCCTGTAGAGTCACCAGGCAACACTGACAACAACCTAAAAAATATTTTTTTTATGCTGAGTTTGTATACGTGTCATCTCGGACGTGACAACGGATAACCTGCCACATGGCCCTGTACTACCTGATGCTGATCTGAGCAGAAGCGCCTCGGCATGTTAAACGAGCCCACGTTCCTGCTAAGGTGCATGCACATGCGTGTCTTTGACGTTGCTGGCACAGCTTGATCAACAAGGTGACAAGGCACTTGCTGGCGAAGTTGCGTCATTTCCTGCAATATCACAAGCGAGCAAGCAAGCAAGCAAGCAAGCAAGCAAGCAACCAACCAAGCAAGCAAGCAAGCAGCAGGGAATTCCTGAACTGTCTGTGCCTGTGCCACAGGGCATACAACCGTTGCAAAATTGACGTTATTTGGCATGTAACGCTGTTCATCGCTGCGGCAAGGTGGCTGCACGCATGCCGCTGCACAGCACAGCCGTCTGCTGCCACCACATGTGGCGGCTAACACGGCTGCACATGCCCTGCGGCCATCTTTCGACCATGCCCTATTGCATGGATGGAGATGCATGTGTGTTCAGCATGTGCAGCATACCAGCTGCCTGCAGGTTCTGCAGCTGCACCTGTAAACATGCAGATAATTGTGAGGGCCGAGCGTCGACACCACATGCTGATACTCGTCCTGCGCACACAACCCAATGTGTGCATAGTCCCACAACAGCGCCTACGCAGTTCTGCCATACATGCATTCATTGTTTCTGCAGTGCAGCTCTACTTTCTAAGTCCATTCGGCAGGCATGATGTGTGCATAACACAGTGCAGACGCGTGATGTATGTGTTGTGGCAGGAAACCAACAGGCTCCGAGCCTACTCAATCAGCACTTCCGCTTGCTGATTGGCAGTCAACAGTGCTGCTAGCAAACCACAAGAGTGGGGCTGGCATGTGGTGCAGTATGTGAGCAAAGATCGATGATCCTGATGCTATACGTTCCAGTCCTGTGGCTGTGTGCAAGCCTTCACAGGCCTACCAAGAGGGCGCATGTGGTGCAGGGTGTGAGAATGCATGTGTGCAAGCCCACACAGGCCTGTCAAGAGGGCGTATGAAGAACAGAACATCACGATGGTACAAGTGGGGTCGTACTTATGCAATGTGGCAGGCCTACACCACAAGGCCCACAGCCGTTGGCCAGAACGTCGCCAGAAGCAGCATGCTGCGTGTGCGTGCAGCTGCACCTTTCACAATGCGCCATTAGCACCCTCAGTTCTGCAGCCTGTGTGCCACTGCTCTTTCTTAATGTCAGAACCCCCAGCTACCACAAGGCCCACAGCCGTTGGCCAGAAGCAGCATGCCGTGTGTATGTGCTGCTTCACCTTCAAAATGTAAAGAAAGTCACAATGCACCATCAGCACCCTAAGTCCTGCAGCCTCTGTGCCATTGCTCTTCCTCAATCCCACAACCCCCTGCCATCACAATGTTTGTTGGTTGGGGTGTATGAGTGCAAGCATACCAAACAGCCAGCCCCGCGTTATATCACAAGCATTCATTCAGCAGAGAGCACACGCAATGTGTCCTTGTGCAAGGCAGCATCAGGGTGGCAGGGCCAGCAGGTTGCCACACCAGCAACCGCAGGGCTGCCAAGAGGCCTTCAGATTCTCGTCAATGAAGCTCGCCTGATTGACGGTAGTGGCCAGTCGGTGAGATGGGTCCCCCTTGGTAACAAAAAATGTCTCAGCCAAGGAGGAGGCATCTGCAGACAGCTGCTGCAGACTGTGGCCCGAACTGGCATGTCACATTAGCCTTGCCTGGCACCGCTGAGAATGCATTGCCACAACACCCTGACCTGGCAACTTAATCAGTGTGGCACTTTGGCAGTTCGAGTCTGAGCTGCAGCACCAGCCTCTTTCACAACTAAACCGCTGTCTGTACACCGTGTCATTCGTGGCCTATGATGCTGACGTGTCTTTAACACCCCGTCATACCCACATGTCTGCCTGCATGCCACGAGCTACCGCCAAATGACGTCTGGCTGCATGCCACGAGCTACAGCCAAAAACGTCAGCTGCATGCCACGAGCTACAGCCAAAAACGTCAGCTGCATGCCCCGAGCTACAGCCCAAACCGTCTGGCTGCATGCCACGAGCTACAGCCAAAAAACGTCTGGCTGCATGCCACGCGCTACAGCCCAAACGCCTGGTTGCATGCCACGCGCTACAGCCAACAACGTCAGGCTGCATGCCACGAGCTACAGCCCAAAACGTCTGGCTGCATGCCACGAGCTACAGCCAAAAACGTCTTGCTGTATGCCACAAAGTACAGCCAAAAACCAGTGTGACGTCATGCAGTAAGGTGCAAGGGCATACACACACACACCGCTCAACTAAATAAGGTACCACACATGCTAGGTGCAGCAGCACTGAAACAAGGCACAAAACAGCACCACTAACATGCGTGTGTGTGCTGCAGCAGACAGTATAAAAGCATCCAAGCCTGACCAACTCTCAGAGCAAAGCGCTCTGGGAGCAAAAGTTCTTACCAGGCGTTTATATGCACCAGGTGCAGCAGAGAGGGATGTACTGCCAGAAATGCAGATTGAGCGGCGTAGCAGCCAGCCAGCACACAAAGCAATGCCAACTGAGTGAGGGCTAAGAACAACTATTATTGGACATGCACATGGCAGTTGGCAACCACTGGGTAGTCCGTCCACTGCTGCTGTACAGCGTGGACTGATGCTGCAGAATACAGTTATGTGACAAGACCTGCAACACTACAACGCTGTCATGATACCCCTGCAAGCTGTCGAGCTTTCGGAGCTATCACAGCACCGCTGCAATGCAAAGTGAGTGAGGGAGTGAGTGAGTGAGTGAGTGAGTGAGTGAGTGAGTGAGTGAGTGGCTACCCAGGCAGCGCTGCAGCTCCTGGGTAAGTTCAGGCTAAGAGAGGGTGTGTGTGGCCAGGGGCGGCGCCTCTGGCCTCCACACCCTCTAGCTGTGGAGCAGACATTGCACACCTGTCACCCGCCAGCTGTAGAAGCAAATGCGTCCCTGTGAGAGGCCCTCACAGAACGCGCCAGCGCCAGTGCCAGCACCTAAACAAAATGAAATCAACCAGATGCTTTGCTGATCATCTCAACATGTGCACGTGGCGAGAGGTTGTAAAACGTCGGCGTAAACACGAGGACCACAACTAATAATATTTGCTTTGCAGGCATGCATTGTTCAGCAGCACCTTTGGTCAACCACCCACACAAATTCAACGCAACAAGTAACACAATTCAAACATGGCATAGCTGCAGCCTTTCGTTCAGCAGCACCTTTGGTGCCTGTGATTCTGTTCGTTCTGCCACAAGCAAGCCGCTGACAGCGGCCATACTCGCAGCATCTTCAGTCAACCACCAACACAATTATAACACAAAACACACTTCAAACATGGCATAGCTGCAGCCGTGCTCATAGCGTCCGTTCAGGCAGGTTGGCCTAGTTGAGCTGGTTCAGCATCTGCTGTACCTCTGCAAACTGCTGCTGCAGCTGCTGCATCCGTGCATGTAGCCTGCCAGCAATTGCATCCCTTGCGGACACCTGAGCAGCAGCACCACCAGCAGCCGGCTGCGCCCGCGCTGCTGCTGCTGCTGCTGCTGCTGCTGCCGGGTCCAGTTGCTGCAACTGCACCGCAGCTGCCGCAGCAGCCACTGCTGGGCTGTGCTGTTGGCGCTGCAGTGCAGCAGCAGTGGCAGTGTTTGATGCCCCAGTCAGCTGCAGCTGCGCTGCTATAGCCGGTGCTGGGGTGAGCTGCTGTGAGCAGGCTGCAGCTGCTGCTGCTGCAGCAGTCTGTATGCTGGGCTGCTGCAGCTGCAGCTGCGACGACATGCCAGCATAAGGCATGTTGAGTTGACCACTGGGTGCGGCAGCACAAGCAGCTACTGCTGTACAGCTGTTGCCAGGGCAACCCATGTGCCCGCAGCTACTGCACCAGCTTTGCACCACCTGGAGTGCAGCAGCAGCAGCAATGCCAGCAGCCCTAGCAGAGCCAGTAGCGTCTGTTGCAGGTCCAGCAAGTGTCAGCTGTGTATGCAGCGATGAAAAGGCATGCTGAATGGCGGCCGGCCCTCGCGCTGGCTGCTGCTGCTCTTGCTGCTGCTGAATATGTTGCTGCATGTGCTGCCGCAGCAACTGCAGCTGTCGAGCAGCAAGAGGCTTGCGCTGACTGCCTTGGGGCGCTGCTGCTGCTGTTGCTGCTGCTGCTGCTGCTGCTGCTGTTGCTGCTGCTGCCGCAGGCGTAGAGGCTATTGGATGAGGCAGGTACTGCTGCTGCTTGCTGGCATGCACCGACACAGCAGGCGCTGCTGCTGACCCAGCAGATGTCCCTGTCATTGATTGTGCCAGCTGCTGCTGCTGCTGCTGCTGGTCTGTACAGCCGTGGCTATCATACGGGGGGCTTGACTGCTGCCGTACTGCAGCTGTTGTTGCTGCTGCTGCTGCTGCTGCTGCTGCTGGGGGTGGCAATAATGATTGCACTGCAGGTGATGCTGTTGGGCGGCTGTCCAATCCTGCTGCCGCTGATGCAGCAGCTGCTGCTGCACGCTTCATCTGCAGCCGCTGATTCAGGACCCGTTCGATATCATCGAGTATCTCCATACTTGAGTCACCCAATCCAGCGCTTCTGCTGCCGCTGCTTTGGATTGCTGGAAGGCCATGAGGTGAGGCAGCAGCACCAACCCCTAATCCAGCAGCAGCAGCAGCAGCAGCAGCAGCAGCAGCAGCAGCTGCTGCTGCTGCTACCTTTCCTGAAGCCCTGCCTGTTATGCTGTCATTGCAAGGGGGGTAGCTGCCGAGCTGAGGGTGCAGCACAGCGGAAGGTGAAACAATAGAGCGAGCTGATACAAGGGGAGCGGCGGCCTGATTGAGATCAGCAGCTGCTGCTGCTGCTGCTGCTGCCACCGCAGCGTTGACTTGTGCGTCTGCTGTAGCAGTGGAATAACTGCCAGAGCCAGGTGCGCTGCCAGCAAGCGGGTAGGCCATGCAAGCCTCTGCCACAGCTGGCAAGGACTGCTGCTGCTGCTGCTGCTGCTGCAGCAGCTGCTGCAGCTGGTCCTGCTGCCGCTGCAAATGCTCCTGCTGCTGCTGTAGCCGCAGCCACAGGTCTTGGTGCGGGTTTGGATGCTGCAGCGACCGGCTCTGCTGCTGCTGCTGCTGCTGCTGCTGCTGCAGCTGCAGCTGCAGCTGTTTCTGCTGCTGTAACCGCAGTAAATCCCCCTTCTGCTCCTGCTGCAACTGCAGCTGCAGTCGCAGCGACAGCCCCTGCTGCCCTTGCTGCTGCCGCTGCTGCTGCTGCTGCTGCTGTGGCAGCTGCTGAAGATCTTGCTGCTGCTGCTGCTGCTGCTGCTGCTGCTGCTGCTGCTGCTGCTGCAAGGCATACCAGCTGCTGAGCAGCTCTGCTGTTGCGTCCGAGCTGCCGCCCGCTGCCAATGACATACCGGCATAGCTAGGAGCGCTGCCTGGGTAGCTTTCCTCTTCACAGATGGTCAGTAGCTGGCTCGCAGGCAATGCTCCACAGGCTGTTGCTTCCATGGGCAACAGTGCTGCGGCATAGTCACTAGCAACGTGGTCGCTGCCAGCTTCCAGTGCTGCACCACCAGCTGCAGCAGCTGCTGCAGCAGCTGCTGCTGCTGCTGCTGCTGCTGCTGCTGCAAATGCAGCCTGTCGCTTGCGGCACCGCCGCTTCGGCGGCTGTCCAGTGCGGGGGTCTGCTGCTGCTGCTGCTGCTGCTGCTGCTCCAGCTGCTCGTGCTGCAGGGTACTCACCAGATGCGTCATGAATGCGTGAGCGGCGAAATTGCAGGCTCAGCCTGCAGGATCGCTTCAGCCCATCAAACATGCACAGCTGCAGGGGCAAGGCAACACAAAGGCAGCAGGGCGTGCGCAACATGCGTGCGGGGTTGAGGCAGGCATAGTGTGCAGGGGTGTGCATTGTGTTCAATGGTGCTCACTCTGCTTTTCTGGTCTCAGGCCGTGTGTTCAATCTGTTGTGGCTCTTTAAAAAAGGGATGGTGCCAGGGCCCACATGTAACTATCCTCTCTCGCATAGTGAGGCAAGACCAGACAGGCCATACCGGTAAGGACTCTGCTGCCAGTGCAGGTGCAACAGTCATGATGATTATAGTCGTGGTCTTGAGCACGCTTCCGCGAGGAATAACGCATTATAAACACCAGCAAACATTGTAAACATTGTAAACACAGGTAGAGGGTGTGGAGCTTAGGGGCACCGCCTCTGGCCACACACATTCTCTGAGCCATAACTAACCCAGGAGCTGCAGAGCTGCCTGGGTAGTCGCTCACTCACTCACTCACTCACTCACTCACTCACTCACTCACTCACACACTCACTCACTCATTATGAAGTGTGCTGGTCCTAGCTGCGTACATGCAACTGCTGCTCACGCAACCATACAGCAACCTTTCAGCGCGGTGCTGTGGTATGTGCTGAAGCGGGTTCTGCAGCAAGCAGGCTGCTGGCACTCACTCCAGCAATGCTTCAAGGTGCATGCATGTGCATGTACCATATTAATATGTCTTTTCACTCACTGGCTCGAGGCGGCCACACTGCTGGCAGTACCGGTAGGCGCCAGCGTTTGCACCGCCGCATTGCGCTACGTCAGCCTGCAGGAACAACACAGTATTTGAGCTTGTGTTGATGTCAGCGGGAGCGCGCAAGGCATGTAAAGGCCGCTGTGCGTAGGGCTGCTGGCAGGACTGCTGCTGCTGCTGCTGCTGCTGCTACCACTGTGCTGCTGCTGTGTTGCTGGTGTGCTGTCTGTCAGCGTCCAACCCTGCAGCAATGCTGTTTCGTTACATAACCTACCGCTGTTCTCTTCATCTGCAACTGCACCCCTGCTGATCACCGCACCTTCATGTGTTCCGGGCAAATCCGTCTCACTAGCAGTTTCCCGTGACTACGTCACTCCTATCTAGTAATGATGGGAGGCACCCGTGCTTGC
>RWJK01000363.1:0-14151 GCA_004335835.1 Scenedesmus sp. ARA3 | reverse complement strand
ACAGCCATGCCCTAACACTCTCGCTAGCAAGCATGGCTGTTCTGCACCAACTGTTCGCTGCTACCACATTGACAGAAATACACCAGTGCATTTCACGCCCCCAGTAGATCGCTGTTCGACCAACAGGCCTAGGTCGCCAGCAGGTGCGAACAGCCGTACTACCAGAGCATATTGATGCTAAACCGTGCTGGTTGACCAGCTATAGGATATGTGCGGCATAATTGCGCCAATTTCGCCCAGATCACGTGTCGCACTTGCTGTACCTGCCGAAGCCCTTCGCGCAATAAAATCTGGGCGGGACCACAAGATGAAGGTTTTCTGGCGTTCTGCCGTCTGCTTGGCGCTGGTGGCTACGCTGGCAGCAGCAGCGCCGGCAGAACCCCCTGACACTGCTGCTGCAGCAGCAGCTGGTGACACCAGCCACTGGGGCAAAGGCCATGGCTCCTGCAGCAAGCACAAGGCCGATTATGATGTCTGTGTGGTGGGCTGCGGAGGTTCTGGCGCGTACACTGCAGTGCAGCTCAAGAAGCTGGGCTACCGTGTGCTGGTGTTGGAGCAGAAGGAGCGGTGTGGCGGGCACTGTAACACAGTGCAGTTGCCTGGTCCCGGTAAGCGACACCACCTGCAATGATCGCCATCCAAATGCAGTGAACCAGCTACTCTTTTGTTTGCTCTGCTTGATGGATTCCCCCTTTGGGGTTCTTCTGCTGATGATGACTGGGATGTCACTCAGCTGGCAGCGCCAGCAGCACAGCAGCAGTACAGCAACATGTTTGCAAGGATGGTCAGTTTGGCCAGTTTATGGGCGTCACTGAAAAAGACACCAATTCTCAAGACAAGCAGCAACTTGGCACAAGTTTTTGCGCATACCTCACACTGCTCTGGCTTGTGCACATGTGCAAAATTCGCCTGGTCTCGGGCTGCGTGCAGGTGGCTACCCATTTGATATGGGAGTGAACGTCTACGAAAACTCCTCGCTTGTGCTGCAAACCTTCAAGGACATGGATGTGCAGCTGTACCCCGCCTCTCTCACTCCTCCTGGCCAGATCTTCAGCTTCTACGTTGACTCGCCAAAGTACGTGAGCTTTCCCCCGCCCACTCCAGAGCAACTGGCAGCATTTGCAACCGCAGCCACCAAGTGGTACCAAATGTACTACACATACTTCTCTGCGCTGCTGACACCCAATGGAGCGATGCCAGACTTTGAAGCATTGCCGGCTGAGCTCCAGCAGGTGCTGTTTGGGTCATTTGGGGAGCTGCTTGCCTGGCTGGCTAAGAAAGACCCTGTCAACTTTGGTGTTGATGCGAATGGCACCCCCTGGTACCAGCCACTGTACCCTGTCTGGCTGAATATTGTCAACAATGGGCCAGGTGCGTGACAGATGCACTGCTGCTGCTCAATCTTGTAGGGCAAACACCAACGTGGTCTCAGTGCGATGACCCCTCCTGGTAGATGGGGCAGCTGCCGCTGTCATGCATGTGTTGCTCCCTCGCTTGCTGAGGGGGTTACAAATACAAGCTGGACAGCCTGACCCAGTTGGTCTGCCCTTAAGCTTGACGCAACAAATCGTGATGATGCTACTAAGTGTTGTACGCGCCTCCAGCATGTATGCATGATGTAGTACATGCAACCTTCAGGCTGGTGACAGCTTGCTGCACGCTGCGGTACTGCCACATGAACAGCCCAGTTCTCATACCTCTTGTCGCACATGCATTCTGCACCTGCCTGCAGGTCCTATCTACGAGCTAACAGCGGTGAGTGCACCCGTCTCGAAACTTTCAAAATGCAGCCGCTGCAAACCACAGGAGTTTGCCAATGACGCATTTGCAAACGTTGCCGGCGCATGTGTGCTTTGCTGAGCCTGCGGCACTGACACTTGTACAGGAATTCCTGAGCTGAAGCTGCTTACCACCGAAATGGCGGCAACCTGTTGCAGCAACCATGCATGGCAGTTGCCAGGCGACTGTGAAGCAAGACCCTGCAGCTGCATAATTGAACATCCCATTGCAGATCGTGAGCCTGGATGATGGTGCCATCGTTGTGGCATGCACTCCTCTGCAGTTGTCTGTGCTATGCTGCAGAGTTGAGAGTGAAGAGGTTTCTGGCTCGTATGACGACTGCCTCCCGGTGATCTGCGCTTGTCTGCTGCAGCTGTACGCGCTGCGGACCCTATCTCCAGCTACAATGGATATGGTCACAAAAGGGGCTGGCTGGAGCGTCGTGGGGGGCTGCATCAGCTTGTACAACAAATTTGCCGCCTTCCTGGGAAACGATGTCAAGGTCAATGCAAAGCTCACAGCAACACGCAGCAGGGGGGGCGTCATCAAGGTGCGCAGCCTTCATGCACTGCAGCTGTTAAAGTTTTGTTTGTGTGCCTGAACTCATGCCCATCCAGAGGTAGTTGATGATGCAGTCGCACTTCTTGTAAAAGCAACAGTGTCTGCCAGCGACTCAGACATGGCTGCTGCCTATCAGCAGTGCGAGTGGCCAGCTGCTGCATTGCACAGCCTGGTTGCTCTTCTGTCGGTGCTTCCAAAGCAGCTGTGCTTGTGGCTGCATACAGGCAGACCGCACACTGCCATAATCATGGCTTTTGCAAATTGGATCCCACTGTCTTGCAGGTCACCTACAGGCAGGCAGACCGCTCCAAGAGTGTGCGCACCTCCTGCAGGCACATGGTGGTGTCAGCAGTGCAAAGTTTGGACAACATGCGCGCAATCGTCAAAGACTTGGACCTGAAAGAAAAGGCAGCGTTCGAAGGCGTGACCCACAACATGTACAGCCAGGTGCTTTTCCGCTCTGCTGCCAAGAACGTTAGCAACTTGGCATTTGTGAATGTGTTGAACCTGTCCAACAAAGACCTACCCACCACAGTCGCGTACAGCCAGGTGCACCCAGCCTACGGGTATGCGCTGTCCGTCAACCTGACTCCGGATGACACAGCGGAGGCCGCCGCAGCACGCATGTACACAAACCTCACGCGCTGGTCTGCTGCCACAAACGGGGAGTTTGTGTTGCCTGGCTCCATCAAGGACGCTTTGCTGCATGGCCCAGAGCTGCACCAGCACACGCCTCGCGCCAAGGTACCCAAGGACACCCCGCAGCTCTACAAGCGGCTGTATGCGCTGCAGGGCTACAGGCAGATGTACTATACAGGCGCGCTGTATGCATACAACTCCCAGAAGGTCGTGTGGACGTACAGCCAGTGGCTGGTGGACAACCACCTCAGCCGCTTCCCTCGCTGCTGAGCTGAGGGTGCACGTGCTGGCACCGCCAGCTCTGTGATGGCTGCCGCGGGCAGCAGCAGCCAAGCCTGAGCATCCCCCCACTGTGCCGTGCAAGCATGTGTGCTTGTTCCATCATTACATCCATATCAGCATCGTGCATGCGCGCTGTCGCGATAGTAGAAGCACCTCTTGGATAAATGCCAGCAAAGCAGTCCTGTGTAGGGTGGGCTGTACTGGGCGAGTTGTTCAATCGACTGGTTTGGCAGGGCTACGCGACATCTGGTCGCGGTTTTTGTTTTGATTGGTTTGGCGGTGCTACTGAACAGCTGGTGGCGGGCCTGACTTAGGTATAACAACAGTGCTACTGCAACAGCTGTATATGTTTTAAATTGATTAGTTTGGCAGGGCTACTGCAACAGCTGGTGGCAGGTCCCTGCCGTGATCGTGCAGACTAAACAACTCAGCAAATCGTGCGAATCAACAGCCACAATGAGCTCTGAGTATGTGGTCTCTCGCAGATCGGGCCCATCACTGGAGTCACTTGGGGCCAAATGGGCGATTGGGGGCAGATGGGGGCAATAAAGAGGTGGGGTGGGGGTGGGCGGGGGTGGGGTGCCGTGCGGCATGCAATTGAGCTGTAGCACTCCAAGCGGGTATGCGGACTGTTTTTTGGTCATGGTGCTGGGCACCTTCTGGAACAGGGGTGGCAGGTGTGCCTTGTGAAGTGGTGGAGGCAGTGGTGAGCAGCACCACAACATTGAAATTGAAGTGGCCATGCTGGTCCTAGGGGGCCCCTTCTTGCTATGTGAGTACGCATCATGTTGCATACGCTTGCAATGATTGACCTGCATGCACGTTATAACCCTTGAATACGGTGGAGGCAGTACCTTGGTGCTCCCTTCAATTGGGGTAGCCTGGCTGTTGCGCCGCGTCACACGGTGTGACAAGCCAGCAGGATCTCGCTTCCCTTGGTGGAGACGAGGGGGGCCGGGGGGACGAATCTCAGGATTCTTCCGATAAGAGCGTGCCAGTGGTTACATGTAAGTCCTGGCACCTTCTGAGACGCAACCGCGCCCCCACCCAAACTATGAGAAACTTGCGTCCTATAAGTTTCGCAGATATGAGCCACGACAGGGTGGACGCATGGTTATGAGACCAGAAAGTAAGAGAGTGAGTTCCATACAACCAACGTCGGCAGCACCGCTACCGTGTCGCTGCTGCTTATGCATGAAGTCAGCCAAACAGCGGCCGCTGGGATGCGTGGAATGTCTGGGATTTCCCATCCTATTAAGTCAGCAAACAGCTTCCACCAAATGCTCCCACATCCCAAGTACGCATCACACACAAACACAACACTCATCTACAACCTGCAAGTGGCTTGATACAGGAGCAGGCCTGTGCAAGCCCAGCGTGGGCCACACTGCTGCGCCAAAACCGACACAGCTTCGTTTAAAGTATCCCGCATCATCCAGTGCCGGCCGCAAGTACAGCTGGCAGCCTGCTACTGCTGCAGCAGCAGCTCTGCATCCGCTCCCTCCTCCAGCAGCCCCCCCTCCTCAATAGCCTGCTCCAGCAGCACCAGCAGCTTGCCTGCATCACCGGGCGACAGCAGCTCCAGCAGCTGCGGCCCGTCACGGCCTGCTGCATCACCCGCAGCGCTGATGAGCGCGTCCAGCTGGCTGCTGGGGTGGCCGGCTCGCGCCAGCTCCAGCAGCACCTGCAGGCATGGCAGCCGCGCATGTAATCCAAGGCCTGAGATTTTGTAACATGTAACAACTAGGTTTGCTTGATTGCAGTGTATAGATAGCCAGCAGGATCTCGTTTCCACCGGTGATAAAGAGCATGTAACTACCTCTCTCTGACACGTTGTCAGGACGGGCACCTGACCCCAGGCAACAGCTTGGTTAGCTGAAACTGGCTCCAATGGTGACACAAGACACGCGCGATGCATAGGACAGCTGCACTGCAGCAGGTGTACAGGCTGGTTCATGCAGTGCTGCACAACTCACCTTGCCACTCCTGCGCAGCAGCTTACTGGTTGTCCTCCGCCTGCACAGCGCCAGCTTTGTGCTGCAGCTGCCTGACATGTGCACCAAGCACAGCCGTGGCAGCTCAGCTGCTGCTGCAGCATCAGCTGCATCCCTGCTGCTGCTGAGCATGCGTGCTACTAGCGCTGTCGCGTCTCGCCACGCAGCCTCCATGCGGCGCTGGAAGCGTGCACGCTCTTCAGCAGGGGTTGAGCTGTCAGGCAAGTTTGAATGTGATGTTAGTTTGACCAGCACGCTGCCTGCGAGGTCACTGTCTGGGTCTGCCAGGGCTGTTTTGAATGAAACATCAGGCAGCATGGCGGTGGCTGCTTGCAGGAACTGCTGCAGCTGCTGCTGCAGCCGCTCCTGGTGATGGGCCTGCGCAAACAACAGGAGACACGCAGGGAGGCGATGGTAATCAGTGATAACATTCTGTCACACATTCAAATCAATGCGGGTGCAGCCAGCATAAGAAGAGGCACATCGCATGTGCAGGATGTAAGCAACTGCAGGATATGTGCAGCACCAGCACTGCTGTCAAGTGCTGTGCCATTCCCCTGCCCATCAGCCCTTTTGTCCTAGGCTCTGCTCACCTCAAGTTGAACAAATGGCTGGTCAGGGTCAGCGCCGTTACTGCCTTCCCTGGCCACAGTCAGTGCCAGCAGCAGCTCTGAAGGCGTCTCCTCCCCATCATCATGCTTGGGCAGAGCCATCCACTCGCCCTCATTCAAATCCACGCCAGCCGCAGCAAGCGCTGCAGCTGCTGACTCATCATCGCTTGCAGCCTCTGCTGCTGCAGTGTCAGCCAGCAGCCGCAGCAGCTCTGCCGAGGCAGGCAGCCGCAGCTCATCCTGCAAGGCCCGCTGCAGCATGCTTCCTGCAAGCGCCTGCCCCTGCTCCGCAAGCTGATTCAGCACCGCTGCATCCTCAACTGCAGCAAGCGCCACACTCCAGTCCTCTTTCCACTGCTGGTAGCGGCTGTCGAGCTCCACATAGCGCTGCCAGAAGCCCAATGCCTGCAGCTGCCGCTGCACTTGCAGCTGCTGTGTAGCACTGCTCAGCTGCGCTGCTGCTACATTAGCTGTAGACTCCACAAACTCCAGAGGCACAACCGCATCAAACAGCACCTGCAGCCCTGCGCTGCTGAAGCCAGGGTTCAGCACCAGCTCAGATGCTAAACCCAAGGCGTGGCTGAGCGCATCACCCCAAATGTCCTGCCATGCCAGGTCGCCGGTTGATGTCAGTGACGCCGCCGCAGCAGCAGCTGCTGCAGGGTTGCTGGCGTCGGGTGCTGCAGCAGCAGCAGCGCTCAGTGCTGCGTGCTGCTGCTGTGCGAGGGCGCCTGTGAAGCTGTAGAACAGCCAGCGCAGCTGCTGGCAGCGCTGCTGGGGGGATGTGCTGCTGCTGGCAAAGCCGCTTGACACGAGGTGCTGCAGCAGCAGGCGTAACTCCTGCGGCCTGCGGCATCAGCACAGCAGGAAGGGCACACAGCGGGTGTTGGTGTGCGTGCCACAGGGTTGCAAGAGAGATTTGCTGATGGGTGCCGACACGTGGTGTTCAACAGCTCAAGGTGCAAACAGGAGTGAAGGTGGATGAGCAAAAGCAGGCTTGCCGGCTGTCAGGCGCTTTGCCACCAGGCAGCAAGGGAGCGTGCTCGCTACAAACCAAGAAACCAGGAAAAAACAGACATAGACGTGGATAGAATTGTCAGCGTGTAATGGTGGCCAAGATAGCACAGCAGAATGGAGCATGGCAACAGTGTTAACACCAGGCAGCTACGGGCCGAGGCAGCGTAGCTGTGCGTGGTGGTGCGTTGAGCATCACTCGACATGCAAGTGATCTCCAACACACTGCCATGCAGAGCAGCGCACACCTCCTCAGGCCTGCTGCCTCATGCTGCAAGCTATTCAAAGGTGGCCTGAGCCCACCGGCATAGCAGGCACAGCAAGAATGACAGTTCCATATGCTGTATTGGCAGCTCGCAAGAAGCAGCTGGTACTTTCGCCAGGGGCCCGCAATGCCTCAGCTAAGCACTCTATCCTGTGCTGCCGTGAGTTGAGGGACACTGCGCATGGAAGTGATCCCCAACACACAGCGACGCAGGACAGGACGTACATCAGACACTTCGTGCCTCACACATAAAAACGAACAACACAATCGGCAGACTACACTGCCCTACCTATGCTATCTCTTTAAACACAAGTTGCTCTACGAACAAAGAAACACCACTCACAAAACCCAGCCGTCGTCTGCCAGCCCAGCAACACACCAAACCCCACCCCACGCACCTCAGGTCGCCAAACAGGCAGCTGCTCGGCTGCCGCAGCCGTCCCTGCTCCTCTGCGCCGCTTCCTGCAAGCCCCATCATACCCTCCTGCAGTTGCAGCGCCTCCACACCCTCCTCATCCTCATCCCCCACATCCCACCAAGGCCCTGGCTGCTTGCCCTGCACCAGCACAAGCTCCTGCAGGCGCTGCTGCCGCTGCCGCCACTCCTCCGTGGCTGCCAGCAGCTGCACATACAGCGCCTGGCACTGCTCGTCATCTAGTACATCTGTGGCAGCGGCCAGCAGGGTCTGCAGGAGCGACTCGCGCAGGCCGAGCCGCAGGTGGCAGAGGTAGAGCGGTGCTAGCTGCAGCGTGTCCTGCTGCTGCGCCAGGTGCAGCGCGTACTGGTAGATGACCTTGCCCAGCATGGCCTGCAGCCTGCAGGAAGGACAAGTAGCAACAGCAAAGAGCACAGCCAGTGATGAAACTGAGCATAGCCGTGTGTACATGATATACACTCAAGGACCAAGTCAGCACACAAACAACAGTGATTGCGAGCTGCAGCAGAACTTCCTGCACCACCTACAAACAAGCAGCAGCTGCAGCAGCACGTGCTTCAAAGTAATTGTGGTCATCTCCCTGTGCAGCCCACCTGGCCCACTCCGCCTCCTCTTCTTCATCCGTTGACCACTCATGTGCAGGCATCAGCCCCAGGGCCCGCAAGCACAGCGCCCAGTGCGCCGCAAAGCGCAGTACGCTGCGAGCCGACTCCTCCGACACGCGTGCTGACTCATCATCAGCCCCAGCAGCAGTTCCTGCAAGCAGCCCTGCTGCATCTTCCACCTCCATGCCTTCATCAGCATCACCATCCCCTGCCTGCTGCTGCTGCCGCTGCTGCAGCAGCGCCTGCTGCCCCGCCTGCAGCTGCTGCAGCTGCTCTGCTGCTGTGAGCGCTGCTCCTGCAAGCTCGAGTGTGATGGCCGGCCAATCTTCTGCAATCACCTGCAGCTGCAACAGGTGCTGCTGCTGGCGTGCTGCGCCGCGCACTGTTGTGTTGGCGCTGTTTGACACAAGCTGCATCAGCTCGCTGAAGTTGCGGGGCAGGAGCGTGCGCTCGTTCTCAGAGAGCTGCCTGCATGATGGCGGCATCACACAACACCAGCAAGCACACCAGCGTTATCATCCAACACGCATTAGCCTGATATAATGTATCACTCCAGATGTGAAACATGTGTTTTGGTGAAGTAAGTAGCAGGGAGCACGTCCAACACACGTATGGTACTGGGGGGTTGGGCCTTGCTGACTTGCAGCGTCAAGCGGCATACATCTGCCATGATTCGTGGCCCATGAATCGAGCACAATTTGGCTGCAAGGCCGAGCGGAACAGAACACCCTGCAGCTACTGTACACATGGCATCCACACTGTCATGCGCAGTGTGCGCAGCTTGCAGGACACTGCAACAGCATAAGCAGCCTCAATCGTGCCATGTATTGCCATGGAATGTTGAGCCAACAGCAGCAACCGCAGCCGCACCTATTGAGGGGCCAGGCTCCAGCCATGACAGCCAGACCATCCCGCAGCAGCGAGGTGTCAGTGCTGCTGCTGTAGCCGCTGGCAGCAGCCTGGGACACGCACTGCACCAGCAGCTCAGGCGACACCTGCGGCAAAGCATGCATACGTTGCAGATGAGTGCACTTGCAGATCACCAGCACAGGATAAGACAGGATTGAGTCCTGGCTGCTGCGCCCAGCATTACCAGAGCGGCACTACCCAACAATGCATGCACAAGGGCACATGTGACTGGCCCATGCTGCTGCCACGCACCAGGTCATCAGGGCTGGCTGCTGCGCCCAGCATGTGCTGCGCTGCGCCCGGCAGCTGATGCTCCACGCCCTCCAGCAGCATGGCGTCAGTCTGCAGGTCCAGCCAGGCCCTGCAGCAGCAGCAGCAGCAGCAGCAGCAGCAGCAGCAGCAGTAGCAGCAGCAGCAGCAAGCAATGGCACGAGAGTGAATGCTGAGAGCAAGTCGACACATCCACAATGTCAACGCGTGCCAAGCACAACTATGCGCTTGAGTTCTCCCAAAAATGACACACCACAGCAGGCCGCAATGGCATGTACAGCAAGCACATGCTGCTCGTGCTCTGCTGATCATCAACAAGCTGTGAGTTGCAGCATAGCCAAGCCATTCCTTTGACATGAGTGCTGCGTGCAGCGCACCAGGCCCTGCCCCACCTGCAGTAGCTCCACATTTCATCCTCCCAGCTGGCACACACAGGCAGCATGGCAGTCACATGGCCGCACAGCGCACCATACACAGCAGCCTCCCAGCGGTTGCCTGCAGGCATGCATGTTCACACCAGCATTGGCAAGAGCAGCATGAGCAGCAGCAGCAGCAGCAGCACAACCTTCACTATGCCACGGCATTGCACGTCCTGACAACTCCTGTGCTGCACGCTCTGATTTGGCAGCGTGCAGGTGTGCAGACCTGCTGACAACTGCACAAATGCGCGTGCGGATTGCGAAGCTACCAGTGCATGGCAGCCACCTGCTCAGCCTCTTCTACTGTGTGTTCTCGCACCTGGGGTGCCGCCTGCTGCTGCCTCTGCTGCTGCGTAGCAAGCCCACTTCCAAGCCAGCTTGGCAGAAGCCACGCCTCCATCAACCTGGCAGGCCAGCTCCTCAGCAGCAGCCTGCAGCAGCATTGCAACAATTTAAAAAAAGCAGCAGCAGCATTTGTGATATGGTAGCAGCCGACAGAGTCAGCTGTGCTTGCAGTACAGCAATGGCATCCGCACAGGACAAGGTTCTCTGCATGCTCTAAATGGAATCGCGTGTTAGGCCTTTCGAAACCAACACCTCACAATGCAGGGGTAACTCGCCATCTAACCACCATCAGGCGCACAACCGCACAGCTTCAGACAAGGCTGCGTGCCCACGCGCAATCCCAAGCACACATTCAGAGCCTTCCACTCCTCAGCATACGCATCCAACCTACCTGCTGGTCTATCTGCTCCGCCGCCTCAGCTGCAGCTGCGCCAACAGGCAGCGGGCCCCACTCGCCGCCGCCAGTTAGCGACATGCAGCGCCACGCCTGGCCAGCCTGGCAGCACAGCAGCCGCGCCTCACGCAGCTTGCCTACAGCATGCGAGGCAACGCACTCAGTCACACAGCATGGCAGCCAACCAGCAGCAGCAGCAGCTGCTGCACACCAGGGCCGTGCTGGTGTGCAGCTCGCCAAAGGCATCAGTCTAGCCTAAGCACGCTATGGTGTTTCTGCGAGCAGCGCTTGCTTGACCCATCAGCTGCCACAGGTGCAGCAGCAACCACTCTTCCTCTTGCTGGTTCAGTGTCCTGCATGCGCATCCTGCACTGCAGCAGTTCCTGCAAGTGTCCCTGCCTGCTATCGCGTGCTCCTGCAACCGTTTTTGCCGCACCTGCCCGTATCAGCTGCCACAGGTGTGACGCCAGCCGCTCCTCTCCCCTGAAATCGCCCTGAGACAGCTTCACCTTGCCCCTGCTGGGCGCATCAGGATCCAGCTCCATCACGCCAGCAGCGCCGCCAGCAGATACAGAGCCAGAGCCTTTGGCCGTCAAGCCGAATGACAGCAGCGTCTCGCGCCAGAGGCCCTCATGGTGAGCAAACCTGGCTGCGGGTGCGTCCTGCAGCTGCTGCGCAGCCAGGGACTCCAGCCAGCAGACCACCTGCGCCAGCCTGTTGCGTGGCAGCGGCCGAGAGATGTGCAAGACAGCGGGGGCAGCAGGCGCACACGTGGTGGTTGTCTCATATGGTATGTGCATGTTAAACACACGCTAAACTGCAGACGCTGCGAGACATGCGGGGGCACGCACATAATCAGCACGCGCACAATCAAGTACACTGCGCTTCGCAAACTGCGGCCCTTGCACAGGTGTTCCGCATGTACAAGACAGTCGCGAGCACCTGGCATGCTGCACAACCCTTGCTGCCAGAACCGCACCTCCTGAGCTGCGTGTTGCTGTTCACAAGCGCTGCTGTCATCTCCCGCAGCGTCTGCCGGCCTCCTGCATCTGCTGCACCCGCCAGGTTGTTTCCTGCAGGGTTGTCGCCGCTGCAGTACAGCGCGTGCATCAGGTGCCAGCTGGCCGCCTGCCCCTCTAGCTCAGAGGCGAGGCGGCGCGTGTGCAAGTAGTGCGCAGCTCGGTGCAGCAGCGCAGAAGAGGCCTCCCTGGCAGCAGCGAGCAGCAGTTTGGTGTGCATCAAGATATTACCAGTAATTTGGCAGCTTGCAGTACAACATAATCAGAACCTGCAATTTCATGTGAGTTTGGCGTACATGTCTTTGCTGCTACGTGTTGCAGTGCACACGAGGTTGTCCAAGGAGTTCAAGACACTGCGCACTGCAGCACATGTGCAGCTATACAGATCAAGGTAGTAGCCAACTAGTACAGAGACATGTAGATTGATTCAGTGCAACTAGGTTGCTGTTGATGGCTTGTCAGGTTGCACTGCTGCTGTTGTGCCGCACCTGTACTGCTGCATCATTGCTACACTGGCCTGCTCGAACGCGTGAATAGCTGCTGCCGCTGATACATCATCCCGCATAAGCGCCAAAAGGATCTGAGCAAACTGCTCCTCCAGGCTGAGCTCCCCTTGGTCCTCAGCTTCGGCCATAGACAGTAGAGGAGGCTGAAAGTCCATGTTCGCCATCCTGCTGGTCCTCTGCTGCTACGGCAGTGGATCTGCTGCCAATACCACTGCCTATGTATTATTGGTTGTTCATCGGCCGCAGCTACGGATCAGTTGGGCATGGCAGCCCTCTGCACTCGAGTGACGAAGTGAACTACGGTAAATGCACGCTTTGGAGGTGACGGAAACTCTCGAACTCGGTTGGTAAAGTACGTTAATGTCACAGTCGAACGGATCAGAACGGCTATCAGCTACAGCTCTGGTATACGTACTGCTACTGCTGTGTGCCCTAATTCAAATTGCTGCACAGGGCTGAGGCCTAAACACCGTCAAAGTACCTTCTGTGTTGTGTAGCTGACAGCTTAACTCCTCTGTAACTTCTGCTGAAAGGGCCTGCAGAACATGACACGCGCACGTCATCTGCGAACTTGTACTGCAGGCTGTACCTGACATGGCAGAGCCAGGCTGTTGTGGAGTGTCGTACCTGACTCTCTGCTGGTGTGAAATGATAGCTGTTTACAGTGGCTCGATGTTTAGGAGGTGGTGGCATTCCTAAGGGTGGTTGGCAAGAAGTAGTACTCCTCGCTTCCCGATCACTGCCAAATACAGTGCCGGTGGCTTCACTGCACACGGTACCGGTGTGTGAAGGGGGTAGAATTAACTGTACAGTGCCATTCACTGTTCAAAGCGTGTCGTCAAGTACCGTGTACACATGCCTGGCAAAATTCAAGAGCTTGACAATGTTACACGCAGGCGCTGCATCAACAGAGTCAACTGCACACCATTGCCATGATCCAAACTCCAAACCACATGCATGTGAGGAGGCACAATGCGCCATCTGTGAACACATATGAACACAAGCGAGTGCTCTAGCAGACGCTGCCCACCACACCCAACAGCTGCTGCTGCCTACCGGTAGCTCCTGCCACCCAGCCTGAACACCTCATCGGCGGTGCGCCGCCCGCCACCCACACTGTTCAGGTCCAGCCGCCCGCTGGCGTCGCCATACCTGCTGCGCACGTCGCCAGCGCCGTCAGCAGCTGCAGCCTTATCTTTGAACACGTCACGCGCATCGCGCCCGCCGCCGCCGCCCTGCCTGTCCCTGCTGCGGCTCCTGCTGCGTCTGCTGCTGCCATAGTACTCTCCGTGCTCCCTGCTGCGCTCCACCCGCTCTCTACCTCCGCTCCTATCCCGCTCCCGCTCACGCTCCCTATAGCTGCTACCGCGCTCCCTGTCCCTATCCCTGTCAGCGTAGTAGCTGGCGCTGCGCTCGCGGTCTCTGCTGTCGTAGCCGCCAGCCCTGCCGCCCCTGCTGTCGTGGACGCCCCGCTCGCGGTCCCTGCTGTCGTATCCGCGCTCGCGGTCATAGCCGCGGTCTCTGCTGTCATAGGCCCGCCTGCAGCAGCGGCAGCAGCAGCGGCGGCGGCGGCAGAATACAAAGTGAGAGGCATGATAGTAAGTCAGCAGTATCAGTTGCTGACTTGAAAGTGCGCGAGCAGGCAAAAGAAACAGCACTGCTGCTTGATTAAGCAGACACACTGGCATCACGACTCATCTAACCGGCTGCTCAGACTATGGCTGTGCATCAAGCCAGCAGTCTACCTTCAAGGCATGCTGCATACTTGCATTCTGCGCAGCCGCCCTCACCTGCTGTCGCCATCGCGCTGCCTGTCCCTGTCCCTGCTGTCATAGTCGTACTCGCGCCGCTCGCGCTGCGGCTGTTGCTCCGGCGTGGCGCCCCCGCCCCGCCGTGGCGCCTCCCTGCTGCGGCTGCGGCTCCTGCTGACGCCCCTGCTGCCAGCAGCAGCTCCAGCACCCACAGCAGCCTCTGCTGCTTTGAAACGTGCTGTGTCCTTGGTCCCTGCTCGGTTTGGGGCGCGCTGCCCAAACGCAACAGAGAGTGACGCCTTGACGGAGGCAGGGCGGCGGTTGCCGTCATCGCCGCCGCGGCGGTCGCCGC